>CAUDMG010000234.1:920000-930000 GCA_958450375.1 Homarus gammarus
TCCGTTATATGGAGGGATAGGTCCGTTATATGGAGTGATAAGTCCGTTATATGGAGGGATAGGTCCGTTATATAGAGTGATAAGTCCGTTATATGGAGGGATAGGTCCGTTATATAGAGGGAGAAGTCCGTTGTATGGAGACTTCACTGGAATCAACGGCGACATATACCACAAGGACTCACTCTATGCCTGGCTTTAGTAATCTCTTATATTCACAGAAAGTTTATATCTTCAAAAATATAAATCAATATTTGTTTTTATTTTTTTAAACATGTCAGGCAGCCAGCGACTACTAGACGTCGGTACCGCCTCCTCGTCTTCCTCCTTCTCTTCCTCGCGCTTCTTCAACACCAACCAGCACGAGAAGATGTTGGTGAGAGAATTTAAGGAAAGGAGGGAGGCGGTGGCGAGGAATCGGAACGCCGTGTGGCATTATGCTTTTCTCTTTTTCCCCCGAGACGGTAGAGGAGCAACATGCGCCTCCCGAGTCCCACGTTTGTACCGAGGACAGTAGCAGTCCTGGCCAAAATTCTCCCGAAGAAAAAGCTCCCAACAGAGGGTTTGTCATCATACCGATTTTATTTGTTCATGATGATGCAAAAGGACAAAAGTATAAAGGTTATTAAGAATCTTTACCTTATTTTTGTATATTTCAACATTAAAACAGACATTTAACCAGAGTGAAGACATTATACACTGAGATGGTCTTAGTTAAACGACGACACACACACACACACACACACACACACACACACCTTAGCCAACCAGAAAGCTTCCCTAAGACACGACTACAGTACTCCAGGTACAGATAATAAGCTCTACCTGCCCTCCGTTGTTTAACCCTTTGAGACCTAGTGGGTTAAATTATCGTTCTCTAAGGGTTAAATCATCGTCCTCAAAGGCTCTGGTGGTGGGATAATAACTCCGTCCTGTTAACTTTATGATGAATATATCTGATCTTAACCTTGACCATCATTTATCTACCGTAATTTATTGTATCTTAAGATGAGTATCAAGATTTTCAGTCAGGTAACGTGTATAAGGTGTTTGGTGCAGCTAACTGGTCACCGCAACCCACAAGGAAACGATTTTTAATTCCTGTTTTAAAACTCTACTTTCTTCTCATTGGGTATTTTTATTCGGCTCTTCCTTTTATACTTCACGATAGATCACTGTTAACGTGTGATAGATGCATTATATTTGGGTAATTAGATCATACACAATAGAAGGAATCTTGGGAGTGAATTTAATAGTGAGGATTTAGCACAGGTATTGTTGGTGGGTTTTAAAGGGGTGATGTGACTCAGAAAGGTACAGTCCCCTTCACTAGTGCGTTTACAGGGGCTCATCAGGTTTTGTGCAGTGTGGCAGCCTTGTGTTTCGTTACATTCGACAGAAGGAAACTCGCAATAGTAAACATAATCTGGAATCAAAGTAAACTATATTAAAACAAACATCTCAAAGATTTTTGGAATGTTTATATGACGAGTCCCTGTAAGCGCACAAGTGAAGAGGATTGTACATCTTGATGGTATAATACGTTGTCTGTGATCCATTTGTTAGTTCCATGCACGATTCCATGGTGACGGTGGGAGATGGGTCAAACTGGCACAACATCCCTCATCAGTAATTTACACCTTTTGTTTGTAGTGATGATGATCTAACCTACCTGACCTATACCTGGCCTCACACACACCAGCTAATTACCACGACACAGTGCTGGGATGTGTGTGTGTGTAATAATAATAATAATAATAATAATAATAATAATAATAATAATAATAAACGGTTTATTAATAGAGTTGCAGTCGGTGGCTGAAAATATACAAACTTACACGTGATTTAGACATAATAATATACATTCAATACATTTACAGGGTTGTACAGTATATAAATCAGGAGCTGTGTGTAATAATAATAATAATAATAATAATAAACGGTTTATTAATAGAGTTGCAGCCGGTACTGAAAATATACAGACTTACATTTGATCTAGACATAATGATATAATATGCATTGAATACATTTACAGGGCTGTACAGTAAATAAATCAGGAGTTGTTTATTATTTTAACAATAGATGGGATGGTGCTGTTCCTATATCTATCGGTGCAGGCTCTTATGGGCTGAATTTTGTTGTAGTGGCGGACTGCGCGAGTTGGGTGGGGGGCTGCAGGTGGCAGGAGGTGGCGATGGCGAGGGTGGTGCAGTAGTCCACGGCCAAACCTTTCCAGTGCTTGGTGGTGGAGGTCACTGAGGGATAGCATTTCCAGGGTGGAGAGAGCGTTGGTGTAGCCGGAGTATTCTGCGCCGAGAATGATTCTGCAGGCCCTTTTCTGTACCTTCTCTAGCCGACGTTGTTGGGTGGAGTTGAGAGAAGACGACCAGGCTGGTGACGCATACGTTAGTTTGGGGAGAATAAAGGCGTTGTAGATGGTCCTCAGCTCTGGCGTGGGTGTCCCAAGTGACCTAAGTCGTCGTAGCATGTAGAGACGGTACGAGGCTGCCTTGACTGTGTTATTTACATGGGCCTTCCAGTCAAGTTTGTTGTCTATAGTTACACCCAGGAGTTTGGCAGACTGCACCAGCTGGAGAGGATGGGCACCCACTGTGACTGCTGGGGCTTGCACTGGAGTGGTGGCGGTATTGATGTGCATGACTACGGTTTTGGTGTGGTTGATGGTGACCTTGTTCTCCGTAGTCCATGCCTGTAGCCTGCCCAGGGTGCCTTGGAGCGATGAGTAGTCTGGTGCGGTGTTGTCCACTGAAACCCCCACAGTGCAGTCATCCACGTACTTCCACCTGTGAGGAGTGTCCGACAGAGCGTCGTTGATCAGGATGAGGAAGCATAGTGGTCCCATCTTGGTCCCCTGGGGAACCCGCAGGTGAGGTGTTGGAATGTAGAGACCAAGCCCTGATACCTCACTGCTTGGCGACGTCCACTCAAGAAATCAGTGAGCCATGAGACCAGGTTGGTGGGCAGCCCTAGTGCAATAGCCTTGTTGATAACAGTGCAGTGATCAACAAGGTAAAAGGCCTTCCTGTGTGTGTGTGTGTGTGTGTGTGTGTGTGTTTATATGTGTATGTCTGTTTACGTACAGACATTATTATTCTCAAAACTATATTACACGTCCAAGTAAACAATAGCTATGTGACGTATTTGTGACGTCAGAGTAACCCGACACGATTTGTTTATATGATGGCTCCAGAGATTAACCCAACACTCGTTTATACAATGACGTCAGAGAGTAACCCGTCACAATTTGTTTACAGGGCACTCGTCTCCCTCTTAAGTAACTATTGTCCCAGGATGAACAAGGACCTGCATAACACTCGTACTGCTTCAGGAGTTAATTTAGGAGTTCAAAGGTGGCACGATACTGTTTTGGTGTGTGTGTGTGTGTGTGTGTGTGTCTGAGAGTGTGTGTGTGTGTGTCTGTGTTTGTGGGTCTGTGTGTCTGAGAGTGTGTGTGTGTGTGTGTCTGTGTTTGTGGGTCTGTGTGTCTGAGAGTGTGTATGTGTGTCTGTGTTTGTGGGTCTGTGTGTCTGAGAGTGTGTGTGTCTGTGTTTGTGTGTCTGTGTGTCTGAGAGTGTGTGTGTCTGTGTTTGTGTGTCTGTGTGTCTGAGAGTGTGTGTGTCTGTGTGTCTGAGAGTGTGTGTGTCTGTGTTTGTGGGTCTGTGTGTCTGAGAGTGTGTATGTGTGTCTGTGTTTGTGTGTCTGTGTGTTTGAGAGTGTGTATGTGTGTCTGTGTTTGTGGGTCTGTGTGTCTGAGAGTGTGTATGTGTGTCTGTGTTTGTGGGTCTGTGTGTCTGAGAGTGTGTATGTGTGTCTGTGTTTGTTGGTCTGTGTGTCTGAGAGTGTGTGTGTCTGTGTATAGATCTAAAGGTTTATACATATCAGTGATGTGTATGACTGTGTTTATGAGTCTATATACATTGACCTTTTAACAACGATAAGGTTTGAAAGGTTTTAATCACATTTGGCGAAACAATTTGGAACGTTCACCTGGACTCTACCTGGCCTAGGTGGATGGGAGTAATTAACAAATCGGTCATCACTAACTTAGTATGACTCTTTATCAAGTAACCATAATATTAACACTAACACAATTACGTTATTGAAGTGACATATTGATGATCTTAGTAATAGTGATGATAATAATAATAATAATAATAATAATAATAATAATAATAATAATAATAATAATCATAAAGAAAATAAATACCCTCACTATTTTCGGGAGGTCAATAAGAACTAACTACCGACACCCGACGCCCGACACCCGACACCCGACGCCCGACACCCGACACCCGACACCCGATGAATTAAAAACATTAGTAATTTTTCTGCCCAGATAAATATTGCGTTAATCCAGGAACGTAAACCATCTCTCTCTCTCTCTCTCTCTCTCTCTCTCTCTCTCTCTCTCTCTCTCTCTCTCTCTAAGAATAAAAGCATATTTTTTTTATTCAATAGGGCTCATGTGTACCCAGTACTTAATTACAAAGGCCCCCTGATGTGTGTTGAGGGCCCCCTGGTATGTGTTGAGGGCCCCCTGGTGTGTGTTGAGGGCCCCCTGGTGTGTGTTGAGGGCCCCCTGGTGTGTGTTGGGGCCCCCTGGTGTCTGTTGGGGCCCCCTGGCGTGTGTTAGGGTCCCCTGGTGTGTGTTAGGGCCCCCTGGCGCGTGTTGAGGGCCCCCTGGCGTGTGTTAGGGGCCCTTATACTACTCAAAGGACCAAGGCGCCTCTTCCTCCTTCAAGCAAAAATACCCTTTAAATGAGCTCTCTCTCTTCTCTCTCTCTCTCTCTCTCTCTCTCTCTCTCAATGTTTAATTCAGTTTGTAATTATCTCATTTGTCTTATATAATCCAATCGTATTTGTCCATTCCCTCCATATCTTTCCTGCCTCTCTCTCATTTATTCAATTATTCTTTTTCCTCCCTTCCCTTCACCTTCCACTATCACCCCATTCCATCCTCCTCTTTCGCCTTCATCACCCTAATTTTCCTCTCTCATTTGGTTCCTTCTTCCTCTATTTGTCATTTATTTATCATTCTTTTATCCATCTTCATCTTATTCTTCTTTCGTTGTCCCAATTCCTCCTTCCTTTTCTTGTTCTTCACCCTGTTCATCATTACTCACCCTATTTATCTCCTTCTTCACTCTGTACACCCTCACCATCACCCTACCCTCCCTCACCATCACCCTACACACCCTCACCATCATCCTACACACCCTCACCATCACCCTACACACCCTCACCATCACCCTACACACCCTCACCATCACCCTACAAACCCTCACCATCACCCTACACACCCTCACCATCACCCTACTCTCCCTCACCATCACCCTACAAACCCTCACCGTCACCCTACACACCCTCACCATCACCCTACTCTCCCTCACCATCACCCTACATACCCTCACCATCACCCTACACACCCTCACCATCACCCTACCCTCCCTCACCATCACCCTGCACACCCTCACCATCACCCTACCCTCCCTCACCATCACCCTACCCTCCCTCACCATCACCCTACGCGCCCTCACCATCACCCTACACACCCTCACCATCACCCTACACGCCCTCACCATCACCCTAATCAATATCACCATCACCATACCCTCCCTCACCATCACCCTACACACCCTCATCATCACCCTACCCTCCCTCACCATCACCCTAATCAATATCACCATCACCATACCCTCCCTCACCATCACCCTACACACCCTCATCATCACCCTACCCTCCCTCACCATCACCCTACCCTCCCTCACCATCACCCTAATCAATATCACCATCACCCTAAAACCCTCACCATCACCCTACGCGCCCTCACCATCACCCTAAAACCCTCACCATCACCCTACGCGCCCTCACCATCACCCTACACACCCTCACCATCACCCTACTCGCCCTCACCATCACCCTACATACCCTCACCATCACCCTACACACCCTCACCATCACCCTACCCTCCCTCACCATCACCCTAATTAATATCACCATCACTCTACCCTCCCTCACCATCACCCTACCCTCCCTCACCATCACCCTAATTAATATCACCATCACTCTACCCTCCCTCACCATCACCCTACGCGCCCCCACCATCACCCTACCCTCCTTCACCATCACCCTAATAAATATCACCATCACCCTACACACCCTCACCATCACCCTACACACCCTCACCATCACCCTACACACCCTCACCATCACCCTACACACCCTCACCATCACCCTACACACCCTCACCATCACCCTACACACCCTCACCATCACCCTACCCTCCCTCACCATCACCCTACACACCCTCACCATCACCCTACCCTCCCTCACCATCACCCTACCCTCCCTCATCATCACCCTAATCAATATCACCATCACCCTACACACCCTCACCATCACCCTACACACCCTCACCATCACCCTACCCTCCCTCACCATCACCCTAATCAATATCACCATCACCCTACACACCCTCACCATCACCCTACGCGCCCTCACCATCACCCTACCCTCCCTCACCATCACCCTACACACCCTCACCATCACCCTACACACCCTCACCATCACCCTACCCTCCCTCACCATCACCCTACCCTCCCTCACCATCACCCTACACACCCTCACCATCACCCTACCCTCCCTCACCATCACCCTACCCTCCCTCACCATCACCCTACCCTCCCTCACCATCACCCTACACACCCTCACCATCACCCTACCCTCCCTCACCATCACCCTACCCTCCCTCACCATCACCCTACACACCCTCACCATCACCCTACCCTCCCTCACCATCACCCTACCCTCCCTCACCATCACCGTACACACCCTCACCATCACCCTACCCTCCCTCATCATCACCCTAATCAATATCACCATCACCCTAGCCTTATGCTAATCACCTGCCCGCCTCATTTAATTAAGACTCCTAGAAATTTTAATATTCAGTCATTTTCACCTTTTTTGAGAACTATTATTACCGTAAAAATAATAATAATAACTAATAGCTGAACGCATCACTTCTCGTCTCTTCCTATTTATTGCTTCTTTTATCTATTCTCTGTCTCTTTATTTCATCTTTTCCCTCTTCTTTTAGTTATTTTCATTCTTCTTCTTTTTCATACTCTTCTCTCCCTTCTTCCTTTTTTCTTTCTGTGTCTCCGCTTATTCCCCTCTTCATCTTTTCTGTCTCTCTTTTTACCTCTTATTTCTTAACGTGTTTTACTTTTTCTTTATTCTTTATTCCTTGTTTCCTCTTTTACGAATTTATTTCTTGTTCCTTTTCCTTCTGCTTCTTTTTCCTCTCCTCTTTCTTCACCAGCCGTTCTTCTCTTTTTATCTACTTTTTCTTCCTCTCCACCTCCTCTTTCTCTCCATCTCCTCTTCCCTTCCCACCTCCTTCTTCACCTCCTATTCCTCTTCACCTCCTCTCCCTCTTCACTTCCTCTCCCTCTTCACTTCCTCTCCCTCTTCACTTCATCTTCCTCTTCACTTCCTCTTCCCTCTCCATCTCCTCTTCCCTCTCCATCTCCTCTTCCTCTTCACCTCCTCTCCCTCTTCACCTCCTCTTCCTCTCCATCTCCTCTTCCCTCTTCACCTCCTCTTCCCTCTTCACGTCCTCTTCCTCTTCACCTCCTCTTCCTCTTCTCCTCCTCTTCCCTCTTCACCTCCTCTTCCTCTTCCCCTCCTCTTCCTCTTCACTTCCTCTTCCCTCTTCTCCTCCTCTTCCCTCTCCATCTCTTCTTCCCTCTCCATCTCCTCTTCCCTCTTCACCTCTTCTTCCTCTTCACCTCCTCTTCCTCTTCACCTCCTCTTCCTCTTCACCTCCTCTTCCTCTTCTCCTCCTCTTCCTCTTCTCCTCCTCTTCCTCTTCACCTCCTCTTCCTCTTCACCTCCTCTTCCTCTTCTCCTCCTCTTCCTCTTCTCCTCCTCTTCCTCTTCATCTCTTCTTCCCTCTTCACCTCCTCTTCCTCTCCATCTCTTCTTCCCTCTCCATCTCCTCTTCCCTCTTCACCTCCTCTTCCTCTTCACCTCCTCTTCCTCTTCACCTCCTCTTCACCTCTTCTTCCTCTTCACCTCCTCTTCCCTCTTCACGTCCTCTTCCTCTTCACCTCTTCTTCCTCTTCTCCTCCTCTTCCCTCTTCACCTCCTCTTCCTCTTCCCCTCCTCTTCCTCTTCACTTCCTCTTCCCTCTCCATCTCCTCTTCCCTCTCCATCTCTTCTTCCCTCTCCATTTCCTCTTCCCTCTTCACCTTCTCTTCCTCTTCACCTCCTCTTCCTCTTCACCTCCTCTTCCTCTTCTCCTCCTCTTCCTCTTCACCTCCTCTTCCCTCTTCACCGCCTCTTCCTCTTCATCTCCTCTTCCTCTTCTCCTCTTCCTCTTCTCCTCTTCCTCTTCACCTCCTCTTCCTCTTCACCTCCTCTTCCTCTTCACCTCCTCTTCCCTCTTCACGTCCTCTTCCTCTTCTCCTCCTCTTCCCTCTTCACCTCCTCTTTCTCTTCCCCACCTCTTCCTCTTCACTTCCTCTTCCCTCTCCATCTCTTCTTCCCTCTCCATCTCCTCTTCCCTCTTCACCTCTTCTTCCTCTTCACTTCCTCTTCCCTCTTCACGTCCTCTTCCTCTTCACCTCCTCTTCCTCTTCACCTCCTCTTCCTCTTCTCCTCCTCTTCCTCTTCTCCTCCTCTTCCTCTTCACCTCCTCATCCTCTTCACCTCCTCTTCCTCTTCTCCTCCTCTTCCTCTTCTCCTCCTCTTCCTCTTCATCTCTTCTTCCCTCTTCACCTCCTCTTCCTCTCCATCTCTTCTTCCCTCTCCATCTCCTCTTCCCTCTTCACCTCCTCTTCCTCTTCACCTCCTCTTCCTCTTCACCTCCTCTTCACCTCTTCTTCCTCTTCACCTCCTCTTCCCTCTTCACGTCCTCTTCCTCTTCACCTCCTCTTCCTCTTCACCTCCTCTTCCTCTTCTCCTCCTCTTCCTCTTCATCTCTTCTTCCCTCTTCACCTCCTCTTCCTCTCCATCTCCTCTTCCCTCTTCACCTCCTCTTCCTCTTCACCTCCTCTTCCCTCTTCACGTCCTCTTCCTCTTCTCCTCCTCTTCCTCTTCTCCTCCTCTTCCCTCTTCACCTCCTCTTCCCTCTCCATCTCTTCTTCCCTCTCCATCTCCTCTTCCCTCTCCATCTCCTCTTCTCTCTTCACCTCCTCTTCCCTCTTCACGTCCTCTTCCTCTTCTCCTCTTCCTCTTCTCCTCCTCTTCCCTCTTCACCTCCTCTTCCCTCTCCATCTCTTCTTCCCTCTCCATCTCCTCTTCCCTCTCCATCTCCTCTCCCTCTTCACCTCCTCTTCCTCTTCACCTCCTCTTCCTCTTCACCTCCTCTTCCTCTTCACCTCCTCTTCCTCTTCTCCTCCTCTTCCCTCTTCTCCTCCTCTTCCCTCTCCATCTCCTCTTCCCTCTCCATCTCTTCTTCCCTCTCCATCTCCTCTTCCCTCTTCACCTCCTCTTCCTCTTCACCTCCTCTTCCTCTTCACCTCCTCTTCCTCTTCACCTCCTCTTCCTCTTCACCTCCTCTTCCTCTTCCCCTCCTCTTCCTCTTCACTTCCTCTTCCCTCTCCATCTCTTCTTCCCTCTCCATCTCCTCTTCCCTCTTCACCTCCTCTTCCTCTTCACCTCCTCTTCCTCTTCACCTCCTCTTCCTCTTCTCCTCCTCTTCCTCTTCTCCTCCTCTTCCTCTTCACCTCCTCTTCCTCTTCACCTCCTCTTCCTCTTCTCCTCCTCTTCCTCTTCTCCTCCTCTTCCTCTTCATCTCTTCTTCCCTCTTCACTTCCTCTTCCCTCTCCATCTCTTCTTCCCTCTCCATCTCCTCTTCCCTCTTCACCTCCTCTTCCTCTTCTCCTCCTCTTCCTCTTCACCTCCTCTTCCTCTTCACCTCCTCTTCCTCTTCACCTCCTCTTCCTCTTCTCCTCCTCTTCCTCTTCATCTCTTC
>CAUDMG010000234.1:935000-965000 GCA_958450375.1 Homarus gammarus
CTATTTCCTTCACGGAGACAATTTTTCTGTCCCTAGAGAACGTAAATAATTGTGTAGTGATTAGCAGTATAACACACATGGGAACAGTAAGCCGAGGTTGGTAGTGGGAATCAAATTTCTATATTTAACCAAAAGAACAAAAATATATGTGCTTTTGTTTTATAAACCCGAGATGGATAAAAAGTTTTAGTCTCGTCTGTTTTGTAAAGCTTGGCTGTATAATCTGGTAACCTGAGAGCACGTGAAATATAGTGCAGGCAAAATGTTAACTGTCGAATTGTTGAATAAAATGCCATTGTCCTTTTCTATGCTAAGTCAAATACCGGTTTGAATATATATATATATATATATATATATATATATATATATATATATATTATATATATATATTATATATATATATATATATATATATATATATATTTGTGTGTGTGTAGCAATATTCCTTGAATTTTCCATATAAAAGGTAAAGAAGATTTAATGTTCAATAAATACAAATTTCCACAGTCCACAGTTTAACTCCTCCAGTTAACACTCGGCTCCTCGCCATCACTTTAACTAAAACGGAAAAATAGCTGCAACTTGTCGAGAGAAAAAGTTGAGTAGCTCGTGTAATAAAGTTACAGTGTCTTTACTTTATGGCTGAGGATTATGTAGGAGTATAATGCTGTGTAACACTCCCAGCAAATAGGTATAACATTATCTTGATCGTATCAGCCCTCTTAAGCTATCACCGGGGCGGGATGGTAAGATTATATACACACCTCTATAACAGCCTCTTATAGTATAACTTAAGTCCCACCTGGGGCATGTTATTGTTCTTATTGTTGTAAGCTGTTACAAAACTCAGATCCCGGCAGTACACCCATCTTAAAACAATTTAACAGATAAACCACGAGCGCAAAATTGTATAAAACCTAATTTAAAACAGATCAACGACTAAAATAAACCAACTCGAGTCACCTGAGCGTCACCACAGACTCATAAAGAGAAGAGGAATTCGGGAACGAGTTTTAGGCTGAATTATTTTAATTTATTAGTTTTAGAGGTTTGTTTAGAGTCAGACGGGGAGCTGGATAAGGCTACACGTTATATAAGAGATCCTCAAAATGTTAAATTACAAAAGTTTTAAGTAAGAAAGTAGAATTAATATTTGATGTTAAGGCGAAAACCATATAGTCGGTAGTTAAGTAATATTTATCTTACTGTGCATTGTGAAGATACGTTGGAGAAACAGATCAGTGGAAGGGCTTAGCGTTAATGTTGTAAAGACGGATGATATTTTGTTTTTTCAAAGTTAAATCCCAAAATGACAATTAATTTACGTAATTTTTCATTGTTAAATGTTGTTTCATGTGTTTTTTAACGAGGTGAAACGTTATAGCGATTGTTAAATGCTTGTGGTTGGGATATAATTACAAGTAGTTTATAGTTAGCGATTCTGAAACGTTTGTGGTAAAAAAATACAACTAGAATATTTTTGTTTTTGTTATAATCTGAAACTCTAGCGGTGAACACAAGACTAGCGTGTTTATGTGCGATTCTGGAACGGCTTGTGACAGAGAGGCGAGAAATGAAAGAATACTGTCACTCATAGATGGTTAGTAAATACCGTAAGATCCAGGGATATTCCGGGGCTGATTTTTCCCTGACAGAAGGTCGTGATGGGGAAAATTGTGGTGCTAAAATTGTCCGTCACCTGTCAGGGACACTCTGGGGAGATGGAGGGGGAGGAGGAGGGGAAAAAGATGAAAGGATGGAGAGGGAAAAAGATGGGAAAGTAGGGGAAAGAGAAGGAGAGGAAATTAGAGAGAGGAAGAGGGAGAAAGAGATAGAGAGAATCACGGGGAGAGAGAGGGAAATGTGAAGAGAGAGAGAGGGGGGAATAAGGGGAGAGAAGAAATAACAAGGAACACTGAGAGAGAAAAAGTGGGGAGGGAAGAAGTGGAAAATATATACCATTTACTCATATTTATACACTGAACGTGGATGTACAACACCTGATCTACACAGGTAACTGACAAACAGACAGACAGACTAGGAGTGTCATTATTGAAGTGCCAATGTAACGTCTGTCTTACCAGTATTAATAAGAGTGACCTTTGACCCCTAAACAACATCACCACCATGTCATAAACACTTTTACCTGTCACCCCCTGTTTGTGAAGGCTGTCGGAAAATATATTTGGGCAGAGTCATGTCCACGCTGGCCGGGATGTAAAGGAACTACAGAGAGAAATAAAACAACCCTCATTCTTATTACCAAATATTCCCCGAATGACACTTGTGTGGTATATTAACACACACACTAACATGTTATTTAAGGTCAGTTTGTTTTATCGTTTGTCGTTGGGTTTTTTTTGTCCGGTTTAACTTTATTGAATATATAAATGAGAAGTGTAGATTAAACCACTAATTTTACAACAACTCTCGACTTTTCACCTAAAAACTACAATAATAATAATAATAATAATAATTCTCCTACAACTATACAACTTACACTACATATAACAATAACAAAACACTAATATTACCAGAAGAAGTAATAACAGTACTACCACAACTCATAACAACAACACTTTGAAACTCTGTAAGTACACGTATAAATATAATGTAGAAACACACCATAAGTCGGAATATAACCCGCTGGGCACGAAGGCTTTCACCACCCAGCTTAACACAATCTCAAACAGGAATATTGGCAAACTCTGGTCACCTCCACGCTGGCCTCTGGTGTGCTCAAGGTCTCCCGGGTTCGGATTCACAAAGATTCAGTGGGTTAATTCTGTCTTCCAGTTGGTGTGCTCAGTGAAAAAATTTAGTTCAAGTTTCAGTGTAGTTTTGTCCATTAATTTATTCTAATGAGGTGAATTTAGTTAAGGTAGAGTCTCGGTGTAATTATTTTGCCATTTTGGATATTTTTTTTTGTGAATCAGTTAAAAATCAGTGAGTTAATTACATTCTTACATTTATAGTTAAGAGGAAAATTCTACTGAAAAAAAAAATGGGAATCTTAACCCATTATTTTCCTTAGACCATTATTAAAGTAAATATATCGCTGACTTACGCACACATACAGAGGGTGATTACAATACCCTCACTTCCGACTCTGAGGAAAGACGAGTAATACAATCAGACAAGAGATGGTTAGGTTAGGTTAGGTTAGGTTAGGTTAGGTTTGGTTAGGTTAGGTTAGGTTAAGTTAGGTTAGGTTAGGTTAGGTTAGGTTAGGTTAGGTTAGGTTACACTGAGAAACATTTAAAAGAACACAATCACCATTTACGTTTCTTCTATAGGCAGGAAGTTATGACTAATCCTTTGACCCTCTTGAGCATTACACGTTTTATACTTGGACTATTTCTACGCCTTCTTTAACCTCTCCCTTCATCAAGCCAACCAAACAAGTTCTCGTGGCTCCACTTTACCTCCCTCCTACCTCTCTCTCCTATCCTTGGACGCCGCTAAAACTATCTCCATCTATCCGTGTGACTCCGGTAGTTGGCCAGTTACTCCCTTCTACTTTGTCTGCTGCAGAGGCCAACTTAAGGCGGTCGTTCCTCCTCCTTCCCTCCTCCTCCTCCTCCTTCCCTCCTTCTCCTCCTCCTCCTCCCCCCCCTCCTCCTCCTTCCCTCCTTCTCCTCCTCCTCCTCCTCCTCTCCTCCTCCTCCCCCTCCTCCTCCTCCTCCAGTAGAGCGGAAGAATTATTTTTCTGGAGTGTGGAAAACTAACGCTCGTACGTTCCCGTTTCCCGGCCGAGATTCTACACGGGGCTAAGGCGATCTTCTCCGGCTGTGTGTGTGTGTGGGTGTGTGCGTGTGTGGTGGGGGTAGACATGTTCCTGGGGCTTATATGGTGATAGAACCTAAGTGTTTGTTATTATTATTATTATTATTATTATTATTATTATTATTATTATTATTAAAACAATCTTAACCGAACCTAACCTAACCTAACCTAGCCAAACCAAGTTACTGTACCTTTATCCCTAACTTAACTTAACCTACCTTACCGTACCCTACCGTACCCTACCCTACCCTACCGTACCGTACCCTACCCTACCCTACCCTACCCTACCGTACCCTACCGTACCCTATCCTACCGTACCGTACCCTACCGTACCGTACCCTTCCCTACTGTACCGTACCCTACCGTATCGTACCGTACCCTACCCTACCGTACCCTACCGTACCCTACCGTACCCTACCCTAGCCACATTTATCTTTAAACCGTAAAGTCTACACCACCGATCTTAGTATTACATAAGAAAGTTCAGGTACGTTTCCGGTGTGGGGAGGGGGGGGGCTGGGAGAGGAGGGGGAGGGGGGAGGGGGGAGGGGGAGGTGGGGGAGGGGATACTGAGGTTTTCGCATCTTGGTTCTTAATATTTTAAACAAAACTTGGGTCTTTATCCGGGTACGTTGGGTGGCTTGGGTCCGTTGGGTGAGGTGGGTGGGTGGTGTGGTTGTGTGTCTGGATGTGTGGGTGGGTTAGCTGGTATTAGCTGGCTGGGTGGCTGAGTCCGTATCCGGAATCGTTGGGCGGGTTTGGTGGGTGGATGGGTTGGCGGGTCTTTTGGCTGATTTAGCTGGGTGAGTTGGTAGGTGGGTGGGTGGGTGGTCGGATCCGTTGGCTGGTTTAACTGGATGGGTTGGTGGGGTGGGTGGGTGGGTTGAAGGGTTGGGTGGGTGGGTAAGGAGGATTGAGTTCTTTCCCTGTGCGTGTAAGACCTTAATCGCTTGGGTCACCAGAGAGGAGCAGAGAGGAGGTGTCTTGGACCCTGGTGACGACAACTTAAGTAAACATTATGACGTCTGGAATTGCTGGAGCAGAAATTAAGTGTTATTTTTATTTATTTTTTGTGAAATTTTTTTTCCTTTTTATCTTATGTTTTCTTATTATTTTGATTGATTTATTTATTTTTTATTTTTTTGAGAGTTCTAAAAGAAGGATTTATATTTACAATTTCTCTTGAATCATTCTCTCTCTCTCTCTTATCCTCCTTCATCTCTTAACCATTCCTCCTTCACTCTTCCATTTCTCACCAGTACTCTTTCTTCTTCATCCTCTTACCTCTCATTACCATACCCCGGCCTCCTCTTTCTTCATCTTGTCTCCACTCTCTCTCTTCCTCCTCCTCCCCCTGTTCCTTCCTCCTCCCTCCACTCCTCTTCCTTCCATTATCATAACTCTTCTCCCTCACTCTCCCATCTCCCACTACCCCACCACTCTTCTCCCTCACCCTCCCATGTCCTTCACCCCTCCCCCTCATACCCACCACTACCACACCCCCACCACCCCCACCACTACCTCGCCCCCACCACCCCCCACCACTACCACGCCCCCACCACCCCCCCCACCATTACCCCCACCATCCCCCACCACTACCACGACCCCCACCACCCCCCACCACTACCACGCCCCCCACCACCCCCCACCACTACCACGCTCCCCACCACCCCCCACCACTACCACGCCCCCCACGAAACTTCAATTGGTTGTATCACCCAGATGAACACGTCTTGGGATCTCCTGGGTGACCGTGTAGGAGCAGAAATTTAATCCAGGGGGACCGACGGCTGGTTGGTGGGCCAAGGATAGTGTGTGGGTGTGTGTGTGTGTGTTTGTGTGTGAGTGTGTGTGTGTGTGTGGGATGTTGTGAGGGATTCAGTGTGTGTGTGTGTGTGTTACTGTGTTGAAGCGGATGGACTACCGCCTCCACCACCATCACCACCACCCACCCACCACCGTCATCTTCCCTCTCTCTCTCTCTCTCTCTCTCTCTCTCTCTCTCTCTCAGGATAGTGTTTAATGTACCTGCTCCTGTCCCCTCTTGTTTCCTCTCTTTATTTAATAGTCGTGTTTTGCTTTATTTGGGGATTTGTTGCTGAATTTCTCAGTTCTTCATCATTTGAGCTCTTTTCTGTGTAGTCGTCTGTTTGTCTGTGTGTCTGTCTGTTGGTTTGTCTGTATCAATCTGTGTCTATTTATCAGTATTTCTTTCTTTTTATTTATTTATTTCTGTCTGTCTGTCTGTCTGTCTGTCTGAGTGGCTCTTTGACCAAGTGCTCATAATCTAGACAGACTCTCACATCAAAGACGATTTAACTTATGAGATAGTGTTTGATAACTTCCTACCCCTTGATATACTGCAGAATTAAATGTCAACACAACTACAAAGAAACTCAAACATTATCCATAGACTCTTGTGGTTTGTAGTATCGATGACGTGGTGATGGGAGAGGGAGGTTTACGAGCCTTCTAACATATTGGAATATAGTCCCGTTTACGCGAGTCTTATTGTAGACCTTGTGAGTACTTCTGTTGGGTGTGTTGCTTAACCCTGCCAGTCTCTGTAAGCTAGGTAGGTTGGGTGTTGGTGGGAGAAGTCTATTCTTGATGCTGTATTTTGAGCTTAAAGGGGACGTGTTCGGTGTTCGGCGTCCTAGCTGAGTCATGACTATAGCGAGAGATCATGAGTAATAGTCGTAAAGCTTCCTATTAGCTGACTATCTCTCCCTCTGTATGATAGAACTTACTGTCATACAAGCGAGGTAGTCAGTTTCTTTTTTGTTTAGTCATCGAGGCAGATATCGATGGGTCATTACTGTGTTTGTCTGTTGCTGAGGTGTTGCCCCAGTCTGCCCAACAAAGGTTACCATCAGTGTGGTGTCATAATTAAGTCTGACATAAGTGCTTTCCCCCGAGGCCTTTTTATTGTTTTTCGTGAGCAGGTCTGCCCCGATAGGCACAATAAGGTCACTACTGATGATCTTGCTAAGAAAGTCGACTAATACTGTTAACTTTTGCATCACCAATAGTTAATCATTATGCGAGGTTAACTAAGTAAGAAGTTCATTAATATAATTAGGGAGAAAATAAAGGGTAGGGCGTTCTTGGCTCTGAGCACGACCACGAGAGAGAGGGAGGAGAGAAGGTATGGTATTGTCCTGCACGGGGCTAAAGAGCGTTGCCTCCACACACACACTGGACTACCGGCGCCCAGATACTAAAGTTTAGACTTTTTCCTCTCCTCTCCATCTCTTTCCCTCCGTGTACACATCCTCCTCCCCTCAAAACAAACAATGCCCCCCCCCAAAAAAAAAAGCCGACAATCAACAAGAGCACAAAACGCCCATAAGCCGAGTTGACCGGAGGACACGAGAGACCTCCGACCTTATCCTGCAGGTCCCAGTAACAGGTCCTCCAGCTCACTACACCACCACACATGGCCATTCCTTCCTCCACTCACCCATCAACATTTCCTCAACCCTATAACCCAACACTCCAACAAGATGCACTCCTGTTAGTACTCTGCCTCCCTTCCTCACCTTTTTTTTTGGTATTCACTCTTGGTACTCGGCTTCTCCACTCTCCATGGAAGCCTTTTAGACGACGCTTTTAGCAGGACTGTGAGACTTTTATTGAAACGGTGGAGAAGTTCCTGCCTTCAACTAGCTCGCCTGCCTACCTTTACCTTGAGTTGAGGCAAGTTTTATTTTTTTTTTTTTTTTACTTTCTCTCTGTTTTCTGCGCCGTACTTTTTTGGGAGGTTATTGATAATTTAATGTGAACCGAGTAGAAGAAATTAAACTTTGATGTAAAAAAATCCTGTTATTTGTGGGGCTTTTATATCGAAGATTAAGATTAAACTGACGAAAAAAAACAGGAAAAGTCCCGTATTTTCATCGATGACTTAGAATGAGTTGAGTAAAGAAGATTTAATAGGTCAACTTCACTTCAGTTTTATATTTGTTTTTATGCAGCAGATCTCACTGAGTCTTATACACAGGACGGAGGCGGAGTGTTTGTTTATGATGTTTACTAGGAGTGTGTAAACGTGGAGTAGACTTATATCCTCGCCTTGATGTCTTTTTACAACACCGCAGAGGAGTAAGAGGTGTTATTGTTGTGAGCTGCGACTGAGTAAGAGGGACAGACCAACTCTTGAGTTTAAGTTCATTAAGCTCTTAAATAAAATAAACAAACAATAAAACAAGCACACATACAGACACATTTTTTTTACGCATCACATACACACATACTACACACACACACACACACACACACACACACACACACATACACCATCATAGCCCTTGTCATTCCTATCATACAGTAACAAAAAAATATATATTTCTTTTCAAACATTATTTTTTTTTATTTTTTGTTCATCAATTTTATGAAGTCACAACAATAACACTTGTATATGGGATTATAGATATATATATAATCCTTCACTGACTTGTGGATTATCTAGGATTCTCACTAAGACAAAGTTAAGATTATACAAGAAAAATCGACAAAAATTATAGGATTACCTGAAGATTAACCCCCCTAACCCCAGCTTATTTTATCTGATGTGAACTAGGTTAGGTTAGGTTAGGTTAGGTTAGGTTAGGTTAGGTTAGGTCAGGTGGTTCGGGATATCTAGAGGGGTTGTGAGAGAGGGAGAGAATGGAATAACTAGATTGTAAAGGAAGACGATAGCTTAAGGTAAAGAAAGAGATAGAGAGAAAGAGTAGGAGAGAAAACTAAATTGAGATTAACGCTAAAAGGAGGAGAGAAAAAGAGAGGGAGAACGAGACACAGAAGGAGAGAAACACAGAGAAAGAAACTAAATAGACCTAAATATGCGTGAAATTGAAAGTAGCTAATCTAGTTCATTTCACCTATGACTCCACCCCCACACCCCTACTCCCCTCCCTTTCATCCCACACTCTCCCACCCCCCAACACCCCACTATTCTTACTCTCATCCCCAAACCTCCACCCCCACACCCCCACACCTTCCCCTACCACCACCCCCCCCCACACCACCCCACACCCCCACAGTGCATTATAAAACAAAATCGAATGTCACAGGTTAATAAATATAACAGGATTTTCCCCTAGCACTAATTTATTCAACAACTTGTAATATCACAGGAAAACAAACATAACACAAACACAAAACAGCACATGAATTATATACTCTGCAACAGCATTATGATTATAAAATATATATCAGCACCTTTTATATCATGTTAGTTATGTGAATTTTAGCACCATGATATATGTACTGTAAATATGTGTATGTGTGTGTGTGTGTGTGTGTGTGTGTGTGTGTGTGTGTGTGTGTGTGTGTGTGTGTGTGTGTGTGTGTGTACTCTACTCGTATCTCCTGGAATTCCACACCACTTGGCACCAACGACACAATACCACGTCAGAAATAACCATACCAGACTATACCATAAAGGAATACCAACGAGAAGAACTGGAATAAAATAACACTAAAACCACAAATTGACTGAAAAACATTGAGAAATATCAGAGCTCCCAAATACCTGGCGCTTGGTTACTACACGAGGCGTTCAACACGGCACAACAACACCAACATCGCAACAATGGCAGGAAAATGTTGCAATAACGGAAGCAAATCCTCGTAGCAATAACCTGCGCAACGTCCGTAACATAAACAAAGTTGCTTACTAAGGCACAGAAAGATCACCGTCGAGGCAAGCAAGAGAACCGTCCTTCTGTGGCTGGTGGACGGCGTTGGGGGAGCCTCGTGTACTCTGGGTCTTGGTTGTGTTGGGGGTGTGAGGTGGAGGTGGTGGTGGAGGTGGTGGTGGAGGAGGAGGGAGAGGGTAGAGAAAGAAATGTAAAGGGAACTGTAAAGGGAAATGTAAAGGGAAATGTAAGGGGAATTTTTTTTTTTTATGGACTGGTTGTTACAGTGATGTGAGTAGGATAAACTGTAGTAGTAGTTATAGTAGTGGTAGTTGTAGTAGTACTGTTAGTCGTAGTAGTGGTAGTACTAATCGCGGTAATAATTGTTGTATTAGTACCTAACAAACCAACGCCATCACAACCTACCACTATTACCACTACCCTATTACCAATTACCATCATCACCTACCTTACTACCACCAACCACCGATACCTACCTACTACCACTACTACTACCACCACCACCACCTACCACCACTACCTACTACCACCACTATCTACCACCACCACTACACACTACCACCATTACCACCTACTACCACCATTACCACCTACCACCACTTCCTACTACCATCACTATCTACCACCACCACTACATACTACCACCTACTACCACCATTACCACCTACCACCACTACCTACTACCACCACTATCTACCACCACCACTACATACTACCACCATTACCACCTACCACCACTACCTACTACCACCACTATCTACCACCACCACTACATACTACCACCATTACCATCTACTACCACCATTGCCACCTACCACCACTACCTACTACCACCACTATCTACCACCACCACTACATACTACCACCTACTACCACCATTACCACCTATCACCACTACATACTACCACCACTATCTACCACCACCACTACATACTACCACCATTACCACCTACTACCACCATTACCAACTACCACCACTACCTACTACCACCACTAGCTACCACCACCACTACATACTACCACCTACTACCACCATTACCACCTACCACCACTACCTACTACCACCACTATCTACCACCACCACTACATACTACCACCATTACCATCTACTACCACCATTACCACCTACCACCACTACCTACTACCACCACTATCTACCACCACCACTACATACTACCACCATTACCACCTACTACCACCATTACCACCTACCATCAGACAGGAAGGAAGAACGATAAAGCAAAGCTAAGGGTCCGTCGTAGTCACTATGGCAACACTCAGAGCAGCTGGCCACACTGAGAGAGGAAACTTCTTATTAAATTTATTTAAAACATTCCTCACTGTTTCTTTTCTCGGCGTCAATAATAATGTTTAATGGGAACAATAAATGCTTTTCTCTTCCCTCATGACGAAGGCGCGTCGGCTCATGGCTCTGCGTGTATAGTGTTGGGTGATGGAGGGAAGGAGGGAGGGAAGGAGGGAGGGAGGGAGTATTGTTTAATGGAAGGGAGATGGAGGAGTGTGGAGGAGAAGGAGGAGAAGAAGGATGGGTAGGTAAAGTGTGTGAGGTGGATGGAGAGGATGAGGAGAAGGAGGAGGAAGAAGAAGAAAATAAGGGCAAGTGTGAAGAGTAGGAGAAGGAAAGGGAAGTAGAGTGTGTGAGGTTAGAGTAGGAGGAAGGGAAGGAAGAAGGTTGTGGGAGGTAGGTGAAGGGAGGCAAGTAAAAGGGAGACGAGAACTGGTGATGGAAAGAAAGTGGAACAGAAATGGGAGGAAAAGAAGAACGAAGAAAGGGAATGAAAAGTAAAGAAGGAGGCCAGAGGATAGAAAAGTGGAAAGGGCAAAGAAGAAGGAAAGGAGGAGAGGAAAAATGAGAAGGGGAGGAGGAAAAGAAAAGGGAGAGAGAAGAAGAGGGAAAGAAGAGGGCGCCGTGATTGAAGTAAAGTAGAGAAGCCTTTTGTTTCTGATGTCGAGAGGAGAAAATTTGCAGCTTCTCCTTAAAGGTGCTGGTGGTAGTGGTGGTAGTGGTGATGGTGGTAGTGGTGGTAGTGGTGATGGTGGTAGTGGTAGTAGTGGTGATGGTGGTAGTGGTGGTAGTGGTGATGGTGGTAGTGGTAGTAGTGGTGATAGTGGTCGTGGTAGTAGTGGTGATGGTGGTAGTGGTGGTAGTGGTGATGGTGGTAGTGGTGGTAGTGGTGGTAGTGGTGATGGTGGTAGTGGTGATGGTGGTAGTGGTGGTAGTGGTGTTGATGATGATGGTGGTAGTGGTGATAGTGCTGCTGATGATGGTGATGGTGGTAGTGGTAATGGTGGTAGTGGTGGTAGTGGTGATGGTGGTAGTGGTGGTAGTGGTGCTGGCTGGTAGTGGTGGTAGTGGTGGTAGTGGTGATGGTGGTGGTGGTAGTGGTGATGGTGGTAGTGGTGGTTGGTGGTGGTAGGGGTGATGGTGGTAGTGGTGGTAGTGGTGTTGGTGGTAGTGGTGGTAGTGGTGGTGGTGGTAGTGGTGGTAGTGGTGGTAGTGGTGATGGTGGTAGTGGTGGTAGTGCTGCTGCTGATGATGATGGTGGTAGTTGTAATGGTGGTAGTGGTGGTAATGGTGATGGTGGTAGTGGTGGTAGTGGTGATGGTGGTAGTGGTGGTAGTGGTGGTAATGGTGATGATGGTAGTGGTGATGCTGGGAGTGCTGATGATGATGATGGTGGTAGTGGTGATGGTGGTAGTGGTGGTAGTGGTGGTAATGGTGATGATGGTAGTGGTGATGGTGGGAGTGCTGATGATGATGATGGTGGTAGTGGTGATGGTGGTAGTGGTGGTAGTGGTGGTAGTGGTGATGGTGGTAGTGGTGATGGTGGTAGTGGTGGCGGTAGTGGTGTTGATGATGATGGTGGTAGTGGTGATGGTGGTGATGCTGGTAGTGCTGATGATGATGATGGTGGTAATGGTGATGGTGGTAGTGGTAGTAGTAGTGGTGGGTATTAGTAACAGATGGTAGTGGTAGGTGACAGTAGTACATTATTGTCAGGAGAAAAATGGTACACCTGTATGTATTTGCTCCGAGAAAACACCTGGGACTGATGCAGCGGCTGGTGGACATGAGGCAACCCTGGAGAGAGAGAGAGAGAGAGAGAGAGAGAGAGAGAGAGAGAGAGAGAGAGAGAGAGAGTTCCATACAAATATAATACCATAATAATAATATAATCGTTGTGTTTTTTCTTCTCATTTCAGGTAAGTGACTAAGATGGCCGGAATTCCTTCACACTGACCTCTGAGATAAGGTATGTTAGTGAGCTTTGACTCTCTCTCTCTCTCTAATTGACCCTACCTCTCCTCTCTCTCTCTCTCTCTCTCTCTCTCTCTCTCTCTCTCTCTCTCTCTCTTAATCATCATACTCTTCATACTCATAACCTAATGAACCAATATTTACTTCCCATTTCACACCTGTTCCCTCACACCTGTACTCTGGTCGCATTCAACATACCTCACATCGCAAAATAATTATACATTCCAAGCTAAACTACAGTAAAGATTAGCGTCATTGATATATATATATACATATAATTTATATTCTAAATGACATCAAAATTTACTTTGATTTCGAGACCTTTTAGGAAGTCAAATTAGGAAAATAAATTATTATATTCGTCATGGTCGATAGGGAACATCTGTCACCAGCCTTCAACGCTCAATCAATTCTCTGAGGGTTCTGGAGGGCAGGGGTTCGAGCCTAGGTGGTGGTGGTAGTGTTGCTTGTTATGTGTGTTCTCCACGCTGGTCGTCTTACAGTGTTAATCTCACAGCTGGTCACTTGAAGGATGATGTGGCCTCTCTATCATGTGACACGGTCCAGACTGTCATAGTAGTAGTGGTAGTACAGTAGTTGTTGTAATGGTATCTAACAAGCTAACACCATCACCTACCACCATTACTCCATTACCAACTACCACCATTATCTATCTCCCTCATTGCCACCTACCATCGACACCTACTACCGCCATCACCACCATGTGACACGGTGTAGACTGTCATACCACCACCATGTGACACGGTGTAGACTGTCATACCACCACCATGTGACACGGTGTAGACTGTCATACCACCACCATGTGACACGGTGTAGACTGTCATACCACCACCATGTGACACGGTGTAGACTGTCATACCACCACCATGTGACACGGTGTAGACTGTCATACCACCAACATGTGACACGGTGTAGACTGTCATACCACCAACATGTGACACGGTGTAGACTGTCATACCACCAACATGTGACACGGTGTAGACTGTTATACCACCACCATGTGACACGGTGTAGACTGTCATACCACCACCATGTGACACGGTGTAGACTGTTATACCACCACCATGTGACACGGTGTAGCCTCCTGTCGTGCCTCCACAGGGTCCGGCAGGAGGACAAATTGGTCCGCTCTCCTGGTAATTACAGCTGATGGTGACCTGACACTCATGTTCCTGCCTGCTCGTGGGCCGCCTGCAGGGAGTCCTGTGTTGTGGCAAAATTTTAAGGATCTTATTGTGTGTTGATGGTTGTGGGGAGCTCTCTACTTATTTCTCGGGTCAGTTTGCCTCTTCTAACGTCTTGTTTATATATGAGGAATTTTATCTTATTTGGAGGAAGTTCTCGGATATATATTTACTTGGAAACTCCCCGGCCACTCAGGTGTAGAGGCGAGGGAGGGATGACGACCCGGTACTCCAACAGCTTTGGAGGATCAAAGTGACGCTAGGCTGGACTGTGTGAGTGTCGGTCCTCTCTGTCCTGGGAATATCTTATTTCCCAGGGAGCAGAAGCCACTTGTTATAGCTCCTGTATATTTATGACTTATTGCTGGTGTCGTCACGGTGCTGTCATCATTTTAGAGACACTATCTCCGCCGGCAGTTAAATTGACCTGTTCCTTGGTGTATTTTAGGAATTTTCTATTGACCGCCTCACCTATGCCTTGCAAGCTGTTACAAAAAAAAGTATAAAAAAGTACTCCTCAACACAGCTCAGGGCGGATCAAGATGTCATATTCGGTAACAGGCCTTGAAAACTACTCCAGGCCGTAGTACCACCAACCTACTACTCCCTGTTGGATCACTGAAGTACAGACTCATGATGCTCTGACGTAAAGCTTCAGTCGAGAACACACATAAGTGACGTAGATAAGTACAAGTAAGGTATAAGTAGGAATACATCATTTACTCCAACATGGACGAAAGCTTGGCTCTACGTTTGTATTTCCCGTAACTCTACTTTATCTTACCAGACTAAAGGTCCCTAACAACCATCTTGAAATTGAGGATTGTACCAGAATTAGCTTCTGGTTACCTCAAAGTTGGTGTATATTTTTTTGTTTGTTTATGAGTTCACTTGGGAAATTGATGTCGGGTGAGCGTCTTGGAGTTGGCATTAGTGGTGAGTCGGCTCATTGATCTGTGGTATATATCCTTCATCCCTGTCATTCTCACTACCTCATGACGTATCCACGAGGCCTTTATGACAACACTAGGCTATATTTTTTGTCATAATCTTTACTAATATAAATAAAACAAAAATAAAAAATTAAGTTTAAAAAAAATTTATGTAAAGTTTTAAGCAATTAGCAAAATAAATAAAGTGACATAAGGTTAAAAAAAATATTCTAGTGATTTTGTGTTAGACAATATGACACAACGGCCGAACGATTTTGATAACCATACCGAGTCAACGGGAGTCACAGTGTTCATTTTGAAATTTATCGGACCTCACCGTGAAAATACTTGTTTGGTGTGTGTGTGTGTGTGTGTGTCTGTCTGTCTGTCTGTCTTTTTTCTAGCTATCTCTTATTTTCTCTCTCTCTCTCTCTCTCTCTCTATCTATCTATCTCTCTCTCTAGACCACCACCATATTCTCCTCTCCATTAAATACCGGACGATTACCTGCACTTATGACACAACAAACTAATTATAACATCAAAATTAAATTACTCCATAAAATAACTCTGTCCATGTGCCCACCAACACACACTAATACATCACATTAAAAAATAGTGTTGGTTAAGGAACAAAACATCAATTAACCACAAACAACATAATATGTAGAAATATTTACACTACAAAAAATAAACAATAATTTCGCCCCCCCCCCCCCTTCCCTTCCCCCACGAGCTTCATTACCCCTCAAAATTGACCCTCCAACCTCCCATACCCCTCAAAAAAACAAAACAGAACAATAATACCCCCTCCTCCTAAGGCGCCATTACCCCCAAAGACACTAATCTCCCTACCTCCCCGACAAATTCTCCCCCTCACACCCCCACAAGCTCTGTTGTTTTAGGGTAATTCTACAAGCAGGTGAGAATGCTATGCGGTTAATATACGCTGTTTTAATTAAAAAAGTTTACGGCCACACTATTGGAGAGAACATTAAAGCTAATATCATTCCTGGGTATTTTTTCAGCGTTGCCTAAAAAAAATATATTATTTGATTTGAATAATATATTAATCAGGTTGGATCCAATTAGAGGCTTGTGGGGTAATGATACACATACGTGGAAATTTCTATGGGAATTTAAGCTGTATTTTACTCAGTCCATAACCGCCTCTCCTGACCTAACTGATAGATGTGTTTTTCTTTTATATGAATGAGGGATGTTTTTTTCCCAAGGATGACTTAAGGCAATTAACATTCATCTCTTGGTAATCCTAGTTTGTTTACAGTTAATTAAAGACTTAGTGTACTTAGTTCTTTCTTTTTGTGGTCAAGTTGGTTAATTTACTTAGGTGTACTGGAAGGTGAGTGTGTAATAATAATAACAATAATAATAATAATAATAATAATGATGATGATGATGATGATGAACGGTTTATTAAGATAACATGGCAGCCCGAAGGCTTAAAATATACAATGAACAGAGGTGATAGGTTACATATGGTGGGAGTGAGTCACTTGATTGACAAAAGCTTTCAATACCAAAAAAATATAAGAAACATAAGAGTCAACATATAGATTAACTTCAGAACTGGTACTGTGGGAGCTGGTCAGGTCAACATTGACCGCTAAGCACTGGTTGTCGCTCTAACAGTTGTTTATTTTGAGTTGAAATTGTCACTTCTGCATATCAGTTGTTGGTTGGTGGTCAATCTTTGCACTGTACTGTTAGTGGAGGATGTTGATAAATCCAGATGGGGAGGAGGAGATGGGGAAGGGAGGGCCCGACACACCAGGCTGGCAGCTGTCTCCATGGTCAAGTGACCACGGCCGCGTGAGCGGGCAGCTCCAACTACACACGGTCCTTACCTTATGAAGGCTGAGGGAAGTGTGTGTGTGTATGTGTGTGTAAACAGTCTCCCGGGATACCTTGTTATGCTCGGTTTGTTGACATCTAATTAGGCTAGAGTTGATGTCGTTCAGGTGTTGTTAGGTTGGAATTGTAACTGTTCTGCTGTACTATATGTCCCTTTAACACACACACACACACACACACACTCATCTACACCAGTTCCAAGTGACTAAATTAAAAATACACGAAGAAAAAAATACATAAATAAACGAGAACCAAAACAAACATATAAACAGATACATAATAAATAAACAAGCAAACAATTACATTCATTATATATAAATTCATCGTGTAATTCATTAATAAACTCCATGAAAAATCACACAAATAAATAAATAAATGAATAACAAATAACAAATAAATGAATACACAAGAGATTAATTTATATGAGTGAATAATTTATAATGGAATTTAATTAGATTGCATTAAAAATTCAATAAAAAATAATGACAATTGTTTAATCCAGAATTATATAAATACTTGTCGAGTTTTATCCTGTTTGTATATTTATGTTGTTGGTACAGCAAATAGTGAAAGGTGTAATGACGATCGAACACAGCACAGCACAGTACAGCACAGCACAGCACAGCACAGTATAGTATAACATAGCACAACATAGTACAGTACAGCACAGCACAGCATAGTATAGTATAACATAGCACAACACAGTACAGTACAACACAGCATAGTACAACACAACACAACACAGCACAACACAACACAAAGCAACACAACACAACACAACACAGCACAACACAACACAACACAACACAACACAACACAACACAACAGCCGGTTATTGTTGAGGATGAACAGGAAAATATCATATACAAACATCTCATGACGTCATACTTGAGAAAGACAGAAGTAAGGAGGAATTTCTTAGCCAAGTTTTTTTTTATGAGTCTTTCGTTAAACTTTTCTTATGTTTTTGTTTTTATTATGTAATTTTTTTGTTTGTTTTAAGGAAAGAAACAACCCTAACCCCAGGAGATAATATGGAAGAAATTGGCCTTAAAGATGCTGAAAATCTGGGAGTCTTGCCAAATAGGACCCATTCCTACTAGACTTCGACCTTAACATTAGGACGTGTGAGCTAGTTCTCTCTCTCTCTCTCTCTCTCTCTCTCTCTCTCTCTTGTGTGTGTGTGTGTGTCTCTATTTAATTATATTTTTAGAGGGAGTCTGAGGAAGGGGTTCTTTCATCTTCAACGTTGCAGATTATTTGTTTTGATTTTTTTCAGGGAAGGAGCGAACGTTTCCATTAGTCTGCCTTTTATACAGTGAAACGTCTCTGGACCTTTGAACTACGAAACATTTTATTGGTGTGAAGTTTCTATCTTTCGTTTCCCTTAATGGAAAGACAAATCTGTCGGAAAAAATAAAAGTTTATTGAGAAAAACTAAATTTAGCTTTTGATATTTATTTATTTTTTTGTTTGTTTGTTTGATATTAAAGAAATATTTAAATAAAAGTGTGACGCAAGAATGAAATATATTTCTGAATCACTCTGGCAAGTGCTGTGGTAGAGGACACAGGGTGGCAGCTGTTAGGAGCTGCCAAGTCTCTCCCATCACTTGCTGCCACCTTCCATCACTCGCTGCCACCTCCCATCACTCGCTGCCACCTTCCATCACTCGCTGCCACCTCCCATCACTCGCTGCCACCTCCCATCACTCGCTGCCACCTTCCATCACTCGCTGCCACCTCCCATCACTCGCTGCCACCTTCCATCACTCGCTGCCACCTCCCATCACTCGCTGTCACTCCTTACACCTGACTGCTGTAACAGGTGTGCTATACTCTCCTCACAACACGGCAGTAGAACACATCTGTTACATGAAGATAAGCCGCAGCTTGCTTCACCGCAAGATTAACTACCTTAAATCTAACCTAACCTAACCTAACCTAACCTAACCTAACCTGTGTTGTGAAAGTTGACGAAAATTTCATATAAAAAACATACCTGACCCACCTGACTCTCAAAACCTTCCACAACTTTAAGGTAAACAAGGAATATGTTATACCGTGGAGGGGGGTCTAGTGAGAATAAAAATCACCAAAAAAATATTGAAATTATATAAATACTTTTGATTACCTCCAGGATCTTAAAGAAAAGAGCTCACTATCCACTTAATAAAAATCAAAATGTCCTTTTATAAACCCTGAAAAATTTACAATATCTTTAAGAAAAACAAAAATTTTAAGCGATAATTAGTTAAATAATCATCAAGTGTTGATAACGAAATGAAAAATTTAATGTGGGGGTTAAATGTTATGCTTTGATAAACAGGTAAAAAAAATGCTATACAAATATAAATGGCTTTCTGTAAAGGTGACCTGGCGAACGGCGGGAGTCGGGGGGGAAGGGAGGTGGGGAGGGGGAAGGGGAGGGGCAGGGGGGAGGGGCAGGAGGGAGGGGGAGGGAGTCATGGGCGAGTGAGCGGGGTAAGTCACCTGGGCGGCGTCTTAACACTACTAGTTTGTGTGCCCTTGACAAACACACTCACCTGACTGCCTTTTGTCAGCTCAGGTACCACCCTCAAACCTCAGCTACCTGTAGGGGGGTGAGGAGGAGGGGGTTGAGGGGGTGAGGAGGAGGGGGTTGAGGGGGTGAGGAGGAGGGGGTTGAGGGGGTGAGGGAGTCTCCTAGGTAACGCTGGTGGAAGAGAAGGGAAGGGAAGAATGAAGGAAAGAAGGAGGGATGAATAGAATGTTGGTTGGCACTATGTGAGGAAGGAAGGAAGGAAGGGAAAAGATTACTTGGAGGTTCTCTGGGACGAAAGAAGGAAGATAGCAAAGAAGGGGGAGGAAGGACAGAAGGAAGAAACAGAAAACTGGCTAACTGTGTGTGTTAAAAGAAAGGAGGAGCCAAGAGAAGCAAGAGGACGGAAGAATCAAAACAAAAGAGAGAAGGAGACGATATGGAAGACGGAAGGAAGAAAGACGAAGACAAGAAAAAGAGAGAGAAAGATAAAAGATAGAGGGACAGAGAGAAAGAGAAATAACAATAGGAGAAAAAAGATAGATAGGTAGAGAGAGAGAGAGAGAGAGAGAGAGAGAGAGAGAGAGAGACTACGTATTGATCTTTTCTTATCGTTTATAGTAATAGTGAGGAACGAATATTTACACACGATTAATCCTGACAGGGGACGTGTTCGAGACTCGTATGTTAAGTGAACCAAACTCCAGTACACCGCCAGTATAGGGAGAATTATTGACGTGTTGTGTGATGTAAATTCTAATACTGTACTTGGCTGTCGTGTGATATAATGCAACCAGGTTATATGAGTTGATGGGTATAAGACGAGATATATATATATGATGATTTTAAAAGGTTATTGAGTATTGAGGTTGACTGAAGTTTTGTAGCCTTATTTTCAGGTTAGGTTAGGTTAGGTTAGGTTAGGCTTATTAGTTGGATTAGGTTGCACTTGAGGAATTCTCCTTCTTGCCAGGGTAATACTCACTTTTCTCTCTCCGCGCTAACCTGGCCCACAAGCCACGCCCCTCTTCTGTACTAATAGCTGATTGGTTCACATAAAATTCAAACTAAATGTATTCACAACAGGTAAGCAGACCTGTTATTATCTAAAATAGTGTTAAATATTTATTATAAAAGGTAGAAATAAATTCACGCTTATATACACACAGTCGGGAGGGGGGGAGGGTAAAACGCTCAAGGGAACCAATCAGCTATTTGTAGGTATAGACGAGGGGCGTGGCTTATGGGCCAGCTTTGCATGGAAATACTATAGTCAGTTCATGATTAAAACGTGAATGTGGGTCCCGTAGGCATGACGGGGGCCCGTTAGGGACAGTGTGGATACAGCATACTAAGCCTTCGGTACACAAGGAGGAAGCATGGCCGGTAATGCACTCGACTGCATTCGTTCCCAAGTTGTAAACTTCAGTACCCAATTACAGGTGGATGTACTGCGAGTGTCCGGGGATCGAACCACCGACTCCTGCAACAGGAAATGAGCGCTGCATCCACCTGTCCTCTGCACTACAGGTCATGAGTACACACAGCTAAAAAACAACATGGGTCGGATACCTTAGGGTTCATTGTGTGGACCTAGGCTCTGAGAGAGGGAAGGGTTATTCAGGGGTCGGCTCTCAAGGCTCGTACACCATTCCTCCTCAACACCAGCACCAGGTTACGGCGGTCACATCCTAATTTTGCTGTAATTTTAACCGCCATTTTTTTAGTCACAATTTAAGAATTATGTCAATGAGATACATTCTAAATATATCAGTTTAGTGGAAAATCTAATGTAATTGTCTTTGAGAATTCAGCTTCATGTCATGGTTTAATTGATCCACTTAAACACATCCTTGTACTGCATCTCCTGAGACGAGGATGAATTAGCATACAAGACTTTTCAGTAACTGTCTCTGTATAATTGTTTCGTAGTTTAATTGAGTCAGTTAGATAGGGTCTCAAATATCCAGACCAGTGGTGGAAATTTACATCATACGAACTTTAGAGAATCGCTTTTTATCGAATTTTCTGGTACCTTAAGTGGACTAATTAGATAGGTTAGGTTTATCACGTCTGCAGGTAAGTGTAAAAGTTAACTATGTCGTAATTAATTAGATATGATCCCAAATATCCAACTTTTAAAGATTCAGGAGTACATTGAAAGTCTTACAGTAAGATACAACCAACACTAAGAATATCAAGATTAAAAAGGACTTTAACGTGAGAGTTATCTGCCTATTAGGAACACACGAGACAGCGTCAGACTTTCGGCAAAAAAATTCAGGGTTCAACAAAATTTGTAAATGAGTTTAGAATGTATAGTGAGCCAGACCTTTAGTAAGACAGGCGCTAAATGCTGAGCTAGGGAACAGAACACACACACACACACACACACACACACACACACACACACACACACACACAGTGCCATAAAGGAGGTAACTCAGAAGTGGAAGTATATTTACACACAAGCTGGAAGAAAGATAAATAGACTCACTTATACAGGGATGTTAACAAAATATACAAAGCGACTTTTTTTTCTTTAAATACAAGTAAGAAGCAGAGATAACTATACTTGTGTGTTGTATGTATATAAATGATTGCCTAAATACTGAAGAGAACAGACAGACATACAGACAGACGGAGAGAGAGAGAGAGAGAGAGAGAGAGAGAGAGAGAGAGAGAGAGAGAGAGAGAGAGAGAGAGAGAGAGAGTATGTACATTTTAGCAGTTTAAATTGTTACAACCTTAGCAGAATTTTGATTACTGCTTTGAAGAAGACTGCCTGTGTTGCATAGGTGTGACCCAGGGGTAGAACTAACTCTCTCTCTCTCTTTCTTTCTCATATTGTCTCTCTGGCTATCTCTCTGTGTCTCTTTCTCTGTTGCTTTGAGTCTCCTTGCTTAACAGAGAAGTATGGAGAATGTTATTTATGGCGACAGCAACAGAAGTAATAGTAAGAACTTCAGGGTACATCTTTCTTTCTTTCTTTCTTTCTTTCTTTCTTTCTTTCTTTCTACAACAAGTTATCTAGCAGGTCTGTAGCTATGAATTACACAGGGTAGCTCATTTGCCATAGTCCTGGAAGTCACTCACTCACTCACTCACTCACTCACTGCACGTTCACCATCATTCAAGGACAAAGGGGTTACTCGTACGTACGTTCCTGTTCTCCTGTCTGCAATCTAGTACAACTATAATCAGGAAAATAAGAGGCGGCGGGACCATCTCTAGCCGAGTCCCTGAATCTTTGATCTTATTAAGGAATTTATTTCAGAGAGAGAGAGAGAGAGAGAGAGAGAGAGAGAGAGAGAGAGAGAGAGAGAGACTCTGCTGCCGTTGGGGGTCTTCTTGTTTTTTCGTAGGAGACTTTTTTGTGTGTTTTTGTGGGGTACTTTTGCGTGTGTTTTGTGGAGACTTTTTGCCTGTTTTGTGTTTTCATGTGAGACTTTTTTGCGCGTGGTTTTCCGTGGGAGACTTTTTGCGTGTTTTTTGTAGTAGTAGTAGTTATTTGAGCTAGGATAGCTACTTATGTATTAGGATATTTAATTTAAGATAATAAAATAGTGGCGAAGGTGTGGCTATAAGGGGAGGATGGAGGCAAAAGAAAAAAAATATTGTTGTAATAGTAGTGGCTATTAGGGGAGGCTGGAGGCCACGATAAAAAACAAATAGTAGTAGTAGCAGTAGTAGTAATATTAGAGATGCCATTGCTCTAAGGTCCGGTAGGCCAGTAGAAGGTTTGCCTTCCCAATGCGTGTGTGGCTCTTCCTATGACGTCGATCACGCCATGGTGTGCAAGAAAGGGGGCTTCATATGCATGAGGCATGGCGAAGTAAGGGATCTCACAGCAAATATGTTGAAGGAAATGTGCCGTGATGTCAGGGTAGAACCGACCCTCCTTCCATTGGACAGTGAGAATTTCCAACATAGGACTTCAGACACATCCAACGAAGCCCGTGTTGACGTCAGTGCTCGAGGATTCTGGACGCTGGGACAGCGAGCCTTCTTTGACATCAGGATTTTTTATCCCATGGCCGCTTGTCACCGTAACTTAGCTCTCGATGCTGCACACAGGAGGAACGAGAACGACAAGATAAGGGGATACGGGGAGAGAATTCAGAACGTTGATCAAGGCAGCTTCACTCCTCTAGTGTTCACAACCTCTGGTGGGATGGGCCCAAGTGCAAGATGCTTCTACGCCAGACTCGCGGAGGTGATCTCCGAACAGAAGCAGCAGCCCAGAAGTTATGTTACAGCCTGGATGAGATGTCGACTGTCCTTCTCTCTCCTTCGGTCGGCTTTGGTCTGCCTCAGGGGAACGAGAGCATCGGCCCCAAAGCCGACAACAGTTGCAGATATTGACTATGAGGCTACAGTCACTGAATGCCGCATAGGTCTGCGGCTCAACTAACTCAACACAGCTAGGATAACTACTTATGTATTAGGATATTTAATATTAAGGTAATAAAATGGTGGCGAAGGTGTGGCTATTGGGGGAGGCTGGAGGCCATTTGAAAAAAAAATAGTAGTAGTAATAGTAGTAGTAGTATAAGTTGTAATTAAGTTATAATAATGGTAGTAGTGATGCAAAGGACAGACGTCAGTAGGGGTAGTAGTAGTAGTAGTAGTAGTAGTACTAGTATTTATAATAGTGGTTGTAGTGGTACTAAGGGCAGACGTCAGCAGGGGTAGTAATAGTAGTAGTAGTACTTAGGACAGACGTCAGCAGGGGTATTGGCGCAGGCAGGAGTCAGGCTGGTGGAGGTGGTCGCCATAGCAACCTGAGCCAGCACATAGCAGGGCCGCGAGCAACACTCCTGCAGACACCGCCAATAATGATCCTGCCTTCTCTCACCTCTCCTCCAACGCTACAAGGTCGTCCTAGGTCATTCTCAGACCTATAGTGTCCTCCCAGGTCATTCTCACGTCAATTGGGTCATTCTAAGTAATGCTCAGACCAAAAGTGTTATTTTAGGTAATTATCTGGCCAAAATTTTCCTCAGTGGTCATTCTTCACCCTCACAAGTTCATTCTACTTACAATGGTGTCATACTAGGGTCATCCCCCCTCTTAGTAAGGGTTTTACGGGTCAAAATCACCGGAACAGTGTTATTAGAGGTCATTCTGGGCCAAATGAACGCAATATAAGTGATTCTCGGCCAGTAGAAGTCACCACAGGTCATCCTCCAGTATGATCGTCGTAATAGATTGGTGATAATTTGCCATCAAATCCTTTTATTTCTCTCCTGTGGGTTCATTAAAGTTCTGTGTCATCAGTAAAGCTTTGTGTTCTCAGTAAACTTCTGTGTCCTCAGTAAAGTTTTGTGTTCTCAGTAAAGTTCTGTGTCCTCGGTAAAATTTTGTGTCCTCAGTTAAAAGTTCTGTCTCCTCAGTAAAGGTTTGTGTCCTCAGTTAAGTTCTGTGTCCTGAGTAAAGTTTTGTGTCGTTGTGTCCTCAGTAAAGTTCTGTGTCCTCAGTATAGTTTTGTGTCCTCAGTAAAGTTCTGTATCCTCAGTAAGGTTTTGTGTCCTCAGCGAAAACATAATCACATCTCAACTCCATACAAGCCCATTATCAGAGGCTTACTGTATATATGTCACCTTTCTGGCTTCTTTAACACCTTGTCGGGTCCTTCATCAAGAGGCTGGGGGAGACCTCTAAGCATATTTAGGGTCGCTTTTATTAACTCAGGTGAAAGGTAAGAAATAATAATCAAACCTTCTTCTAACCAATTATCTCTGGTGTCCCGGGAAGCTGTCAGCACTTGTTATCAATCATCATCAGTGTCTCAGGGAGGGTGTAAGGCATTTATAACTAGTCATTAGTATCTCAGAAGCACTCAGAATCACTTTTAACCAAATATAAGTATCTCGGAGACTATCAGAGCCACATATAACTAATCAACCAATCATTTATTATCTTAGTGGAGTCTAGAGTCAAATTAAAACCAATCCTCTCCCTAAAATAATCTTAAACTCAAATTTGACCTTAAACAGACGCAGTGTGTGTGTGTGTGTGTGTGTGTGTGTGTGTGTGTGTGTGTGTGTGTGTGTGTGTGTGTGTTTTATAGGTCATAGCGTTTCTGTTTTAGATCGAACTAAGCTATTTTCGGCCCAGAGGCGACGTCGTAAAGAGACCAAAGGCGGCAAGGGGAAAGTAGGTCATGTAAGGTTATCTAAAGTTACAGAGGTCATCCCGGGAATACTCAGGGTTAGGTTAGGTTAGTTGGGGGGGTCGTCTTAGGTGGTACTATCACATGCAGGAATGGAATGGTGGGGTCGTATGTTTAGATAAACTAGAGGGATAGATGTATACTGTACTAGGATGTGGTCAAGGGTGCAACTTTAAGCCGGCACACACACACACACACACACACACACATTGCGGCACAGTCACACACACACACACACACACATACACACACACATACACGATACAATGGTTGCTCTCTCTTTCTCTCTTTTCCATCTATCATTCTTTCCCACTTCTTTAACAACCATTTATTTTAATTTCCACTTCATCTTCCTGTGTTAGCTCATCATCCTTGCACATATAAGCCTCAGACACTTCCATCCACTCATGTATGGATACTGACCGACCTCGTGTTCATTATACTAACACGTCTTCGTTGAGTCGTGGGCGGGGACAGAGCCTCTCAATCTTCCTGCTTTAAACTGATATACATCCGTTATTATTATTATTATTATTATTATTATTATTATTATTATTATTATTATTATTTACTGTATCTTATTGTGAATAATTGCTCAATTTATAATAAATTAAAATGTTTCAAAACTCACACTGACTAATTAAAGTTTGTTCATACAAAAGTTTGTTCTTATTAATTAAGAGAAATGTTATCACGCTCATAATTGATAAAAATAATTTGCATAATGTGCCATGTTTTCATACAAAGCTTTTGACATGTACAGTAGAATATATGGTCCGCCTTGTTTACATGTTGATGGATTAATTATGTATGACATGTGAACACTAAAGAGATGATATATATTTCCAGTGAGTGAAATGTTTTATTCCAAACAGCGATACAAAGAATATGTTGATTTACTGAGTGACACATATGTAGTTAACACACTGTCTGATATGTAGTGAAAAAAGTAGAATATATGAATAACTTCTGACACACAGACGAACTTTCCTGAGGCCTCACCCTTCACCCTCTTCCTCATATACCTCTTCTTCGTCCCTCTCCCCTTCATTCTTCCCCTTCCTCCTCATCCTCCCCCTCCATCAACTTCTTCCCCCCTTCCCTCCATTCTCCCCCTTCCCCTTGATCCCTCATCTTCCCCCTCTCCCTCATCTCCTCCTCCTCTGAGTATTTCTCTTGAAACTCACAACATTTTGAGCAGTTTCCATGGGGTGAGAGACACTGCTTTGGTTGAAGGTTAATATTTGCTATTTTTCCATGATATTACATTTACCTCAAAGTTCTTCTCAGTTTGTTTACCTTCCTCCTCCTCCTCCTCCTCTTCTTCCTCCTCCTCCTCCTCCTCCTCCTCCTCTTCCCCCCTCCTCCTCTTCCTCTTCTTCCTCCTCCTCCTCGCTCATTCTACCTTTTATCTCCTGTAATTACTTAATTTAACAGTTTTTGCCAAGTTCACAGAATGTAACTTTTTCATTCTCTCTCTTCGCCTACATTTTTTTTGTGTTCCTTAAGTAAAGAAGTTCTCTTTGTCGGTGAGAATTATATTTTTAACTCCTAAACTTAATTCTCATTTCCTTTCTCTTTCGGCTATTTTTCGGACTTCTTTCTAAGGCACCATATTCGATCATGATAATGTGAGGCAATAATCTTTCTTATCTATCTCCTAACACTCTCTCCTAGTTCTTTCTCCTATTAATACCTCCTAGTATTATCTCCAAACACTGTCTGCTAACCCTATCTCCTAGCAAAGTTTCCTAGTTCTTTTTCCTATTAATACCTCCTAGTATTATCTCCCAACACTTTCTCCTAACACTATCTCCTATCACCCTCTCCTATCACCTTCTCCTATCACCCTCTCCTAGCACTCCCTCCTAGCACTCCCTCCTAGCACTCCCTCCTAGCCAGGGTAAGATATCAGGGTCTTATACATAAAAGCATTACTTACACCAAATATTTTCCTTCTCTTCCCCCTTATCTATTTTACCTGCAGCCAACAGGTAATTAATACCTTCAGATATTTTCAGCTTCCCTTCAGGTATTTTCAGCTTCCCTTCAGGTATTTTCAGCTTCCCTTCAGGCATTTTCTTAAATCTTGTATCAGTGACGTTAACCCTTGAGTACGATACCAAACCCTTGAGTACGATACAACCCCTTGAGTACGATATTAACCCCTTGAATACGATGCCGCCCCTCTTGAGTACGTTATTAACCTCTTGAGTACGATATCAACCCATGAATACAGTAATCAATATAACCTCTTTGTGTATGAGTACGTCAGTTTATAATTATATTCGACATTACTGTTTTTATCTTCGTTCTTTTTTTTTACCATTTTATTTGTGGGATTTTTTTTCTTGTTTGATGAGGGATTGTCCAGTCGTCTCTCGTTAAGTGAACTCTCTCTCTCTCTCTCTCTCTCTCTCTCTCTCTCTCTCTCTCTCTCTCCCTCCCTTGATTCTCCTCAATTCTCACCACTTACCTACAACCTCCCTAATCCTTCCTTCCTCCCACAAATCCCCACTCTCCCTCCCCCACACCTCCCTCCCCCCCCCCCCTCTTCCTTCCTAGGCACTCCACCCCATCCTCTCTACCTTCACACACTGTCCCTTTTCCTTCTCCCCACATAATGCTTATTCACCCCCCCACCCTTCCCCTTCCTTCCCCGTCTCCCCTCCCGTCCTCCCCTCCCCTCCCCATATTTCACTGGTGGTATTATCTCTTCCTGGATTAGCGTGATGACATCCTCCCCCTGAGCTGAGCACGAGTGTCAGTGAGAAAGAAAGCGAACGAGAGAGAAAGGCAGATAGAGGAGAAAGAGAGTTATAGAGAGACAGAGAGGGTTAGAGAGAGAGTGGAGAGAGCGAGAGAGAGGGGTTACTTTAGGTCAGGTTAGGTTAGAATGAATGGATAACGAAATGACACACCATTATCAAAATTTAGTGACTGTCAAATGAACGCCTTTGTTGTGTTCCTATAGTGAGTGACGGACATACTTCCACATGTCAGCGCCAAAAGATACTAGCGGCGACCACCAGAACTACCGTCCATTATGCCTCGCCCAGCTCGTTTCATCAGGGGAAGAGTGTAATTAAGGGGATGGAGTGAGACAGGTAATTTGAAATACATTGCTTGTCCTGAGGTGTGTCCCATGGTGTGTGTGTGTGTGTGTGTGTGTGTGTGTGTGTGTGTGTGTGTGTGTGTGTGTGTGTGTGTATGTGTGTGTGTGCGTGTATGTGTGTGTTGATGCATGAGTATATATGTTTTTGTGTATGTATGTATGTATGTATGTATGTATGAGCCATAGTTTCACACCTACATCTGCCTGTCTGTGTGCACCATGAGCGTCACCATTTAATTAAAGAAACTTCCCCATGAGCCTAGATAACAGGCGTCACGACCTCTTACCATCATGTACACCTCCCCACCATGTTGCAACCATCCCATCATGTTGCACACCTCATCCACCATGTTGCACACCTCCTCCACCATGTTGCAACCATCCCATCATGTTGCACACCTCATCCACCATGTTGCACACCTCCTCCACCATGTTGCACACCTCATCCATCATGTTGCACACCTCATCCATCATGTTGCACACCTCTTCCACCATGTTGCACACCTCCTCCAGGATGTTGCATACCTCTTACTATGTTGCACACCTCCTCCTCCATGTTGCACACCTCCTCCAGCATGTTGCATACCTCCACACCATGTTGCACACCTCCTCTACCATATTGCACACCTCTCCCACCATGTTGCACACCTCCTCCACAATGTTGCAACTCCCCCACACCTAGCTTAAACCGACAATTTACCCGCCCACCGCTTCATTTGCAACCCAGGGACAGGGATTGCAAGGCACTCTACCCCCGCCCCCCCTTCCAGCGGAATAACCAATTGATTCTAATGTTGCTGATGATCTGATTCCAACTCGTTACCTTAATGTTGCGTCTCAATACCTACAGTAGGGAGTTGTTGTGTAGATGACATGTCTAATATTAAGTGAATGATATATTTTGTGGTTAGGTTAGGTTAGGTTAGGTTAGGTTAAGTTAAGAGCGATTAAATTAAGAGTAGGGTAGGTTTTGGGTAGGTTTTGGGTAGGTTAAGTTAGGGGTACGTAAAGTTAAAGCAAGATTTAGCCAACAAAAAACAGGAAAATTTTGACGTCATTTCATTCTGTGTCGAGGATCTTCAGCTGTGTCTTAGAAATGTATATAAGAAAATACTAATGAGAACAATACTGTATATTGTTCCCTACTGCTGGGGGTTATGTTAGCGAGAGTGACATACTCGTCTTCACTCTCTCACTTCTCGCTGTGTGCAAACTCTACTCTAAGGCAGGGAATGTAACCTAACCTAACCTAACCTGACTTAACCTAACCTAAACCAAACCTACAACCTATCCTAAATTAACCTAACCTAACCTAACCTAGCATAACCTAACCTATCCTAACCTAACCTGACCTACCCTAACCTAATCTAACCTAACCTAAACCAAACTTACAACCCAAAACATAACCAAACCGAACCCAAATCGAACCCCTTTGTTTAACATGAATATA
>CAUDMG010000234.1:970000-1035000 GCA_958450375.1 Homarus gammarus
ATAAATTCCCCCTCCCCCCTAAAGAAATTTAATAAACAGTAGAGGGTGACTGAGCCCCAACACATAAAAGCCTCCTGGTAATGACAGAGAGGTTGTGTTATAGAGAATAATAACGGCAACAAAGACTCCCTCACCACTATGCCACAGGGACGTAAAAATTCTTATATTACACATTGGTATTCATGAAGGGGTCCCTCATACACCCCGACAATAAAGAAATATAACGCCATAACATTCACTCGGACACTCGGTACCACAAACTGGAAATGCTCAGGTATTTAACATCTGCCCTCTAGCCCAACCCGGAATATACACAGGAAGAATAATTTAATACCTCTCGTGTTATTATATTCTGTTAATTCAGGTATAGGTACAGGTACTTTTACAGTGAATTCAGAATAGCAAGATAGGTTTAATGCGTGGTTTTGATATTTCCTAATGATAACAGAGGATTGAAATTACCTAAACACTAGTCATATCTTTAAGTCGTATCTTCGTATGGTTACTCTCTCTCTCTCTCTCTCTCTCTCTCTCTCTCTCTCTCTCCTTCACCAGACACATCCAGGCCATATCTGTATAGTTTGTTTTATATATTTATTTATTTTATTTATTTGCCAAATAGTGTCGTATATTTTTTGACATGTCTGTACGTACGTGTGTGTGTATATGTACGCATGTGTAAGTCTGTGTCTGTGTAGCGAATTGCAATGTTTGTGTATATGTGTGTGCGTGAAACGTGAGAGAAAGTTTATAACTGTGTGTGTGTGTGTGTGTGTGTGTGTGTGGGTGTGTGTGTGTGTGTGTGTGTGTGTGTGTGTCCCCCCTCAAGCAGCTACACTCCCCCTTACTACTCCACCTCCCACCACTACTACTCTTACTCCGTCCCCCCCTCAAGCAGCTACACTCCCCCTTACTACTCCACCTCCCACCACTACTACTCTTACTCCGTCCCCCCCTCAAGCAGCTACACTCCCCCTTACTCCTACACCACCTACTCTTACCGTCCCCCTCACAGTACACTCCCCTTACTACTCCACCTCCCACCACTACTACTCTTACTCCGTCCCCCCCTCAAGCAGCTACACTCCCCCTTACTCCTACACCTCCCACCACTACAACTCTTACTCCCTATGATCTCTTATGCTGAAGGAAAATTGTCTTACGCTCCTCCACTCTCTAAATCGTTTTCGTCTGGCAGAACTACAAAGACCCAGAGAGTAATTACGGACCTCTGTAAAGTACCATGACGAACTTCCTCAAGAGAGAAGATCTTGAGAGGGAGGAATTATTATACTCTCTCTCTCTCTCTCTCTCTCTCTCTCTCTCTCTCTCTCTCTCTCTCTCTCTCTCTCTCTCTCTCTCTCTCTTATATTTCGAGAAAAAACAAATGTTTTACTTTAACCTTATGTGACGTACTTTGGGGTATTTATCCCACTGAGCGACAGTCGATGGTTCTGTGCCTCTCACGCTTCCATGTGTACAGAAAGTTTTAAATGTTCTATAGAAAGATGAAAAAAGTCAATTTATAAAGTCTCGCTACATTAATTTTGTTCTGTAAATAGTGCAAAGTAAACTTCATCTGTATATAAGGCAGTGTGATGGTAAGACTAGGTTATGGAGTGTGTGTTTTATCATGTTAGTTTGGGCAGTAATTTATCTGTTTTAGCTGATGTTATTAATTCTCTAGTTATAAGTAGGAATTGAACACACGATCCTTTGAGAATCTCTGGCCAGGATTGATTTATCGTCGTGTCTGTCTTAGGATTATAGTGAAGGAACCAGTAGTGGCGTTTGTGGCTCAGAAACAGGGACTACAGATGCGGCGACTCAGTGTTTACAGCGCTTGTTGCCTGTTCTAAGGGTGCATTAGTTCGTTCCCTCAGCACGCCCAATCAATCCAGTAGTAATTAGGTTCTTCAATGGTGAAATGAAGGTGGCTGAGTGCAGTGCCAGCCATGTTGAACTTCCTTTGTGTGTGTGTGTGTGCTGTAACTTCAACTCGTGTAGTATCTGATCAGGTCTCTTACCACTGATCATTCTACCGTGAGATCAAAGCGGTATGGAGGAGGTGCTGGAGGGCCTGTGGTACTACATGTTACTTAACCTTTCACACACACACACACACACACACACACACACACACACCATCAAGAGTAGTAAAGCGTCTCCAGTTTTTAGTGTGTGTTTGGCACGGTGATCGTCAAGTAAGAGTATGTGCCTCGTCAACAACATGTTCTAACTCTCACACGCCTGCAGGTAAATGGTCATAAGCCGCCTCACCTGTGTGGGTGTGTTGGCCGTATACAAGTAGTACTATAGTGGTGACGATAACGAGGCGGTATTGTCACGCCTTGTTGGATTCAGTATGTCTAATTGGAGGTTCATTATGTAGTTAAGGAGGTTCAAGACTAGTGGTAAGGTGGTTCTCTCTCTCTCTCTCTCTCTCTCTCTCTCTCTCTGTTCGAATATCCAATAACATATTCTATCGTCGACCATCACAGTATAGTTGAAGAATGTTACGGGATATAACACACCTGTATTTATAAGTGACTAAACACCTGAGTCAGTCAACATTAACCTTACGCCCCCCCTAATCCCCCCAGGCTCCCCCCCCCTCCCCATCGTTCTTTCATGTCGTTCCCCTCATATACCTTCCTCCCCTACCCTATGCCTTCCTCCCCCTCTCTATGCCTTCTTTCCCCCTTCCTATTTATTCCTATCCTTCCCCTCCCCCTCTCTAATCCCCCCTCCCCCTCTCTACCCCCTCCCCCTCTCTAGTCCCCCTCCCCCTCTCTAGTCCCCCTCCCCCTCTCTACCCCCTCCCCCTCTCTACCCCCCTCCCCCTCTCTAATCCCCCTCCCCCTTTCAATTGCATAATAAGAAAGATGAATAGAAGTCATCAGACACCAGCTGTTACCACGATGTAAACATAAATCCGGGTTTCGTAATTGGTCGTTTGTGGGTCGTTTGGATAAAGTTAACAAGCAATAAGAGAGACTAACGGCACGAATAATGATACAATGATCATCGTCTTCTATAATGACAAAGAGGCGAAGTGAAACAAGGTGATTAAGAGGTTTGATTTAATACAGCAGAAATTAAGTGGCAGTTAATCACAAGATACGCTCATAAACACACACACACACACACACACATACACACACACACACAACCACCACCACCACCACCACCACCACCACCATCATCATCATCATCATCATCATTGTTCCTAGACTATGTGATGAACGAAAGAACATTAACGTATTAAAAAACATGATAGCAACAATGTGAGGCAGCCAAAGCAGGAGGGAGGCTGGCCTAGGAGAGCGGCAGCAACTATGGTTTTTATCTCCTAGCATGAGTAGCCTGGTATAGGAGATATTCCAAGTATTTCAGAGGGAGAGAGAGAGAGAGAGAGAGAGAGAGAGAGAGAGAGAGAGAGAGAGAGAGAGCGTTAAATAGTGCTTTTATTTATTTTATTTTATTTTTTGTCTCTTGTAGGAAATATTGTTGATGTATTTTAATTTTCAATATAAAATAACCAAGAATATACTGTCAGTGAAGAAGGATATGTCAGTGTAGTCATCAGAGCAGTGAGATATTTTAATGGTTTTTCCTAAGTCTTATGGCAATATTTTAATCACTTCGTCTCCATACGCCTTAGACCTGTCCTGGTTCTTTATCATCTTCCATTAATCTAGAGGTTCTCATCTCTCTATTATTCAACTTTTACCTCTATTCAATTTCTTTCAATCTGATGGGACCTTCTTTCTATCGTACATCTATTCAGCTTACTCTTACTGTCAACTTCGGTCAATTCTGTGGATTTAGTGATTTATCTTAGTCTATTCAACTTTTACGTGTCGTCAACTTCCGTCAATCCTATTATTTCATCTCCCTATTTTCATTCCATCCAGCTGATATCTACCATCAACTCATCAATCCTGTGGCTTCGACTCCCTATCTTCCTTCTATTCAACTTTCATCTCCCATCAACTACCATCAATCCGAATTCTCCATCCTGCTATCTTCTTTCTATTCAACTTTCATCTACCATCAACAACTTCTGTCAATCGGGTGGCTCTATCCTCTTAATTCAAATATCCCCAGGAAGAGATTCAGAGTGGAGGCGAGGCTATGTGTGTTATGTGGATGAGAGAGAGAGAGAGAGAGAGCGAGAAATAGAGAGACTCCTAACAGTATTCACTCTATATGCGTGTTGTGTTATTGTTTAGTAGGAAGACCAAACGACAATAGTTTACACACTGCACGATACACACCATTAAACACTCCCTACGGCAGCAATAAATATCACCCACGAACGTAAATATCTCAGCATTGTGTCGATAAACATGTAAATCAAATAAAAAAAATATATATATATGTATACAATATTTTCTTCTCCCTGTTATTCGACTTAGAGAAAAAATAAGATTGCTTGGGTTTTCTTTTTTTTCATATACAAAAAAAAAATCGTCAATTGCGTTTTTGTTTTCCATTTCCAACAACAGATACGGTGTTACATATGTTATACTGTGGTATTGGGGGAGGCTTGGGCCACGCTGAGAGTCTGGACATTTTGGTGTTTGCTGCAGACTAACTCACTGGGAGCAATTTATTCATAGTCATGGCTGTCCGCCCCGGAATATCTCGTCCCAACCACGAATCTGGACGAACGAGGGAGCAGCGAGGAACACACTCTCTTGAGCATCAACTACCTAACTACCTGTCCCTAATATGTGTACCTTAATGAGTCTTAGTACTGATGTTTCATCTGTTTGTCTGTGTGTGTGTATATGTCTTTTTGTCTGTCTCTCACACATACTTTCACTCTTTCTCACACTCACACACACACACACACACACTCTCCCCCTGTTACACGCACATAATATCTCTCAAACTCACGCTATCTCTCACACTCTCTCATGCACCGCACCTCTTTCACACACACTTTCACACACTCACACTCTATCTCTCTCTGCCACAATAAGGCTGCCAGTCTCCCACCAGATCACACTCACAAGTTGGCAGAAAATATGGAACTTCCACCGCTCTCAGCTGCACCTGGCGGGAGGGAGACGAACACACTGTATGGGGAAGAAACTCGTATATAAAACAGCACGGTGAGAGTCTCGTCTACTCCTGCAGTGTAAATTCATCAGCGTTTTGGCGGATGTAATCGTCTATATGTGTGTGTGTGTGTGTGTGTGTGTGTGTGGGTGAACGTGAGTCTGTGTGTATGTACTTGTGTTATAAGAACCTTCAGCTATTCATCAGAGGTAACTAGCAGTAGCCAGAGCCAGCCACCACACACATCATCACATAATGCCCCAGGTGTCTAGTCCAGCTCACCCCATTTGTAACCCCGAGAGCCACTCATCAGGCGGGTGGGGACTGGCTCACTGAGGACCCGGGCGAGTGTGGGGGGTACAGTCCACACGTCTGGTCATTGCCTCTACTAACACATCTCGTCACTGTCTCTACTAACACACCAGCTCACTGCCTCTACTAACACACCAGCTCACTGCCTCTACTAACACATCTAGTCACTGCCTCTACTAACACATCTAGTCACTGCCTCTACTAACACATCTAGTCACTGCCTCTATTAATACATCTAGTCACTGCCTCTACTAACACGTCTCGTCACTGCCTCTATTAACACATCTAGTCACTGCCTCTACTAACACATCTAGTCACTGCCTCTACTAACACATCTAGTCACTGCCTCTACTAACACATCTAGTCACTGCCTCTATTAATACATCTAGTCACTGCCTCTACTAACACGTCTCGTCACTGCCTCTATTAACACATCTAGTCACTGCCTCTACTAACACATCTAGTCACTGCCTCTACTAACACATCTAGTCACTGCCTCTACTAACACACCAGCTCACTGCCTCTACTAACACGTCTGATCACTGCCTCTACTAACACATCTAGTCACTGCCTCTACTAACACATCTAGTCACTGCCTCTACTAACACATCTAGTCACTGCCTCTACTAACACATCTCGTCACTGCCTCTATTAATACATCTAGTCACTGCCTCTACTAACACATCTAGTCACTGCCTCTACTAACACACCAGCTCACTGCCTCTACTAACACATCTAGTCACTGCCTCTACTAACACATCTAGTCACTGCCTCTACTAACACATCTAGTCACTGCCTCTACTAACACATCTCGTCACTGCCTCTATTAATACATCTAGTCACTGCCTCTACTAACACATCTCGTCACTGCCTCTACTAACACATCTAGTCACTGCCTCTACTAACACATCTAGTCACTGCCTCTACTAACACATCTAGTCACTGCCTCTACTAACACATCTAGTCACTGCCTCTACTAACACATCTAGTCACTGCCTCTACTAACACACCAGCTCACTGCCTCTACTAACACGTCTGATCACTGCCTCTACTAACACATCTAGTCACTGCCTCTACTAACACATCTAGTCACTGCCTCTACTAACACATCTAGTCACTGCCTCTACTAACACATCTCGTCACTGCCTCTATTAATACATCTAGTCACTGCCTCTACTAACACATCTCGTCACTGCCTCTACTAACACATCTAGTCACTGCCTCTACTAACACACCAGCTCACTGCCTCTACTAACACACCAGCTCACTGCCTCTACTAACACACCAGCTCACTGCCTCTACTAACACATCTAGTCACTGCCTCTACTAACACATCTAGTCACTGCCTCTACTAACACATCTCGTCACTGCCTCTACTAACACACCAGCTCACTGCCTCTACTAACACACCAGCTCACTGCCTCTACTAACACACCAGCTCACTGCCTCTACTAACACATCTAGTCACTGCCTCTACTAACACATCTCGTCACTGTCTCTACTAACACACCAGCTCACTGCCTCTACTAACACACCAGCTCACTGCCTCTACTAACACACCAGCTCACTGCCTCTACTAACACATCTAGTCACTGCCTCTACTAACACATCTAGTCACTGCCGCTACTAACACATCTAGTCACTGTCTCTACTAACACATCTCGTCACTGCCTCTACTAACACATCTAGTCACTGCCTCTACTAACACATCTAGTCACTGTCTCTACTAACACATCTAGTCACTGCCTCTACTAACACATCTAGTCACTGCCTCTACTAACACATCTAGTCACTGCCTCTACTAACACACCAGCTCACTGCCTCTACTAACACATCTCGTCACTGCCTCTACTAACACACCTAGTCACTGCCTCTACTAACACATCTAGTCACTGTCTCTACTAACACATCTAGTCACTGCCTCTACTAACACATCTCGTCACTGTCTCTACTAACACATCTAGTCACTGCCTCTACTAACACATCTCGTCACTGCCTCTACTAACACATCTAGTCACTGCCTCTACTAACACATCTAGTCACTGCCTCTACTAACACATCTAGTCACTGCCTCTACTAACACATCTCGTCACTGCCTCTACTAACACATCTAGTCACTGCCTCTACTAACACATCTAGTCACTGTCTCTACTAACACATCTAGTCACTGCCTCTACTAACACATCTCGTCACTGCCTCTACTAACACATCTCGTCACTGTCTCTACTAACACACCAGCTCACTGCCTCTACTAACACACCAGCTCACTGCCTCTACTAACACACCAGCTCACTGCCTCTACTAACACATCTAGTCACTGCCTCTACTAACACATCTAGTCACTGTCTCTACTAACACATCTAGTCACTGCCTCTACTAACACATCTCGTCACTGCCTCTACTAACACATCTAGTCACTGCCTCTACTAACACATCTCGTCACTGCCTCTACTAACACATCTAGTCACTGCCTCTACTAACACACCAGCTCACTGCCTCTACTAACACATCTAGTCACTGCCTCCACTAACACATCTCGTCACTGCCTCTACTAACACATCTCGTCACTGTCTCTACTAACACACCAGCTCACTGCCTCTACTAACACACCAGCTCACTGCCTCTACTAACACATCTAGTCACTGCCTCTACTAACACACCTAGTCACTGTCTCTACTAACACATCTAGTCACTGCCTCTACTAACACATCTAGTCACTGCCTCTACTAACACATCTAGTCACTGCCTCTACTAACACATCTAGTCACTGCCTCTACTAACACATCTCGTCATTGCCTCTACTAACACATCTCGTCACTGTCTCTACTAACACACCAGCTCACTGCCTCTACTAACACACCAGCTCACTGCCTCTACTAACACATCTAGTCACTGCCTCTACTAACACATCTCGTCACTGCCTCTACTAACACATCTCGTCACTGCCTCTACTAAAACGTCTGATCACTGCCTCTACTAACACATCTCGTCACTGCCTCTACTAACACATCTAGTCACTGCCTCTACTAACACATCTAGTCACTGCCTCTACTAACACATCTCGTCACTGCCTCTACTAACACATCTAGTCACTGCCTCTACTAACACATCTAGTCACTGCCTCTACTAACACATCTAGTCACTGCCTCTACTAACACATCTCGTCACTGCCTCTATTAATACATCTAGTCACTGCCTCTACTAACACATCTAGTCACTGCCTCTACTAACACACCAGCTCACTGCCTCTACTAACACACCAGCTCACTGCCTCTACTAACACACCAGCTCACTGCCTCTACGAACACACCAGCTCACTGCCTCTACTAACACACCTCGTCACTGCCTCTACTAACACACCAGCTCACTGCCTCTACTAACACACCAGCTCACTGCCTCTACTAACACACCAGCTCACTGCCTCTACTAACACATCTAGTCACTGCCTCTACTAACACATCTCGTCACTGCCTCTACTAACACACCTCGTCACTGCCTCTACTCACACACCAGCTCACTGCCTCTACTAACACACCTCGTCACTGCCTCTACTAACACACCAGCTCACTGCCTCTACTAACACACCAGCTCACTGCCTCTACTAACACATCTAGTCACTGCCTCCACTAACACATCTAGTCACTGCCTCCACTAACACACCTCGTCACTGCCTCTACTCACACACCAGCTCACTGCCTCTACTAACACACCTCGTCACTGCCTCTACTAACACACCTCGTCACTGCCTCTACTAACACACCAGCTCACTGCCTCTACTAACACACCAGCTCACTGCCTCTACTAACACACCTCGTCACTGCCTCTACTAACACACCAGCTCACTGCCTCTACTAACACACCAGCTCACTGCCTCTACTAACACACCAGCTCACTGCCTCTACTAACACACCAGCTCACTGCCTCTACTAACACATCTAGTCACTGCCTCTACTAACACATCTAGTCACTGCCTCTACTAACACACCAGCTCACTGCCTCTACTAACACACCAGCTCACTGCCTCTACTAACACACCTCGTCACTGCCTCTACTAACACATGTAGTCACTGCCTCTACTAACACACCAGCTCACTGCCTCTACTAACACACCAGCTCACTGTCTCTACTAACACACCAGCTCACTGCCTCTACTAACACATCTAGTCACTGCCTCTACTAACACATCTAGTCACTGCCTCTACTAACACACCAGCTCACTGCCTCTACTAACACACCAGCTCACTGCCTCTACTAACACACCTCGTCACTGCCTCTACTAACACATGTAGTCACTGCCTCTACTAACACACCAGCTCACTGCCTCTACTAACACACCAGCTCACTGTCTCTACTAACACACCAGCTCACTGCCTCTACTAACACACCTCGTCACTGCCTCTACTAACACATGTAGTCACTGCCTCTACTAACACACCAGCTCACTGCCTCTACTAACACACCAGCTCACTGCCTCTACTAACACACCAGCTCACTGCCTCTACTAACACACCAGCTCACTCCCTGCCACACACACAAACAATCACCACCAACATAGATTAAATCAAGCGAGAATAACTTTTGTTTCTCTGTGTTAATCTCTTCGCCTCTAATAAAAAAAAAAGTAATACAAAACTTTAAAGAGACACCCTGGCGAGATGCTATTCCCTACTGCTGAGGTTTTGGGACTGCAATTTTTTTTTTTTTATTACGTAATTAAGCTGTGCGCTCCCTCCCCCCCCCCCCCTCCCCCCTCCCACCTACCCCGCCACTTACCCTTCCACTAATGACCTTCCGACCTGACTAATACAGTGGTAGTGGTGGTGGTGTTAGTTTCTTGTCTGTCTCTCTCTCTCTCTCTCTCTCTCTCTCTCTCTCTCTCTCTCTCTCTCTCTCTCTCAGGGGGTTATCTGTCAGGTCTCGGCAGCTTCTATTTTTTTGAGAAAGGATTAAAGTTCGTTTCAGGGATTACCTTCAGGTCGTTCAGGATTATTTGTTAGTTAATGCTGATAATATTTAGGGATTCAATTTTAGGGTTATTTGAGGGGCCTTGAATTTCGGGATTATCTTAGGGATTTAACTCGGGATTATATGAGTGAATTGAACCCCAAGGATTATTAGGGAGATTTAACTTACGGGTTGTTTTGGTGATTGACCTAAGGGATTATCGTAGTGATTTAAATCCAGGAATATTTTGGGTATTTAATTTTGGGATTATTTTGGTGATTTAACTCAGGGATTATCTTAGTGATTTAACTCCAGGATTGTTTTAGGGATTAAACTCCAGGATTATTTTACAGGATTTCATCTCGGGATTATTTGGGTAACATTTGAGGTATATTTAGTGATTTTATGCTGTGGAATATTTTGTGATTTCATTCTGGAGGCAAGAGTGATTTATTTCCATTAATATTTCGTGATTTTTCGATTTAATATTAAAATTTTTTGTTTGTTTTTTTACGTTTTGTTTTTTTCGAATTGGTGAATTTTTTTATCTTTCTTATTTCTTTTCTTTCCTTAAATCAAGAAAGAGGAAAGTGATAAAGAAATGATGGCATAAATAGTTAAGAATAAAGAAAGCATTTGAAGTGCTTTTTAAGGACATCTATCTATCTATCTATCTATCTATCAATGTATCTATTTCTCCATCTATCTATCTATCTATCAATCTATCGATCTATCTATTTCTCCATCTATCTATCTATCTATCAATCTAGTCAACTTTGATGGTCCTTAGTGAGTTTTCCCGAGTATTGAGGCCATTCAGCTAAACCTCGGCGTCGTCTTCAGTGAAAAAGTTACCTCTGTTTTTTCCTTTCAAGTTTAACCTCGATAAGTAGTGAATGTGCTTTAGGTAATACAACGTCAGATTTTTCCTTGAATATTAAATCCGGTGTAACAAGTATAATCCCGTATTTCATAAGGATTAGATGGGATTTTTTTTTTTACAGGGAGGATTTATGCAGGATTGGGTATTATCTTTGTCTTGCCGAAAACATAACTCTCTCGCTGTGAGTTAAATGAGATTCTGAACCTATGGTGTGTGTGTGTGTGTGTGTGTGTGTGTGTGTGTGTGTGTGTGTGTGTGTGTGTGTGTGTGTGAGGAATAAATTCAATCGATTAAATTTTAGGAGGAAAAAAAAATCACTGAAATATCGATCAGTTTAGAATTTACCGATAGATGAAATTACGAAAAATGTGAATAACTGAATAATAATAATGTAAAATCCAGGTCCAAGATGGTCCTCCTAGGGTCTTTGTCCTCTGAGGAAGAGTTATACATCTTTCTTAACAATGATCTATAGTTATGAACACCCTCTCACTCACTCCTCCTGCACCTCGCTACAGCACACTACTCCGCAATACACAGACGATGCTGAAGTTTATGTTGGACTGACGAATAAACTTTCCAGGAAGGAGACTCAGGAATGTAATCTTGACATAACTTCCTTAATTTATATAGTTACTTGTTCTTAATTGGATATATTTCAGGGTTATAGTAAGTGCTAGAAGAGTCCTGTGATAATGAGATATACCTGTATGGTCATTTACCCTTTTCTACCTACAGTTGATATTAAAAATGGTCACAGTAAACGTTGGAAGTGGACACCATTACCAATATTTACTGTATATGTAGAACAAGGAATATAACAAGGTAGGTTAATTATACCAGGTGCATAGGTACTTTAATAACACCTGTGAAGGAAAATTATCGTGAAAAAATAATATATGCATTAAAATATCACAATTCTTCTACAATTATAAAATACGAGATTTAATCACATCAATGTTATCAATATTACAATATCTATCAGGTTATATACAGCAGTACTTGGGTAACACTATTGATGTGTTAAAATATTCTTCCTGTGAGTGTTTTATATTTATTGTTTGTGAGTTTGTCTTTTTCAATGGGTATGGTAATATTATAGATATATTTCCCTGTTAGTTTTAATCTATTATTTTCCTCTTGTTTGGAAGTATAGTTTTGTTTAGTCTTTCTTTCTTTCTTTCTTTCTTTCTTTCTTTCTTTCTCTCTTTCTTTCGTTCTTTCTTTCTTTCTTTCTTTCTGTCTTTCTCTCTTTTTTTCTCTCTTTCTTTTGTTCTTTCTTTCGTTCTTTCTTTCTTTCTCTCTTTCTTTCTTTCTTTATTCATTTATTTACTAACTTACTTGTGCATTGTTTATCGTCTATATGTTTGTTTCCTTCTTTGTTTATCTCTCCTTCAACCTGTTAATTCCCAGTCTATTTCATCATTCTTAAATATATTTGATTCTCAGAGCATTAAAATATTTGGCGACTCAGACGAATTAAATGAGAAAATTACACAAAGGGAAGAAGCCTCGACATTATAACTTACTCTAGGTGAAAGAGAGAGAGAGAGATAAAATACACAGACATACAGACAGATATTTAAACAGACACGCAGAAGGACAGGCAAACAGAGAGACAGAAACACACACACACACCCAGACAGACAGACAGACAGAATACAAAAAAAAAATCTTCCTCACAGCCGTAATATAATTTCTGACCCACACAGCCACACTTCACATCCTCAGCTGACGACTCTGTTCAGATTTTTCCGTCGTTACCGCGTGATTTTATTTTTGTTTTCCTGGAGAGGGGAAGGAAGGAAGGAAGGAAAGAAGGAAGGAAGGAAGGAAGTAAGAAAGGAAGAAGGAAGGAAGGAAGGAAGGAAGGAAGGAAGGAAGGAAGAAAGGAAGAAGGAAGGAAGGAAGGAAGGAAGGAAGGAAGGAAGGAAGGAAGGAACTGTTTCTTTCATTCTTTCGTTTCAGAGACAGTAGTTATCCTCCTCCTCCTCCTCCTCCTCCTTCTTCTCCTTCTCCTCTTCCTACTCCTCCTCCTCGTGCTCCTCCTCGCCCTTCTCCTCCTCCTCCTCCTCCTCCTCCTCCTCCTCCTCCTCTTCCTCCTCCTCCTCCTCCTTCTCCTACTTCTCCTCTACTTTTTTTTTCACTGATTATATGATTTTGCCGACATACGGGACTTTTTTTTTATCTTATCAGTTTCTTTTGTTGGGGAAGAAGACGAGGCAGGGGCCCAACTCTTCTTCAGGGCAACCATTGGCTACTTCTGCTTCAACTCACACAAGAGTTTAATGGTCGTTAGCATGAGTGTCAATATAGGTTGATAAGTGTCACCCTGTTGTTATTGGTCATTGTATTAGTCTCGTTTATTTTTTTCTTTTGTTTTTATGTTTTTATTCATTTAATGAGGTTTTGCTTTAGTCTAGTTGAGTTTTGTTTATTTTTATTTGTCTTGTATTTTCTCTTTAGTTCCCTTTAGCTTTTATTTTATCTATCTTCTTTTATTCTGCTTTTGGTTAAGATTCATCTGAATTGTTTTTGTATTTTTCTATTTATCCTTTAACCGAATTTATTGTCTATTGTTCATTTCCTATTTTTTATTCTTCAGCCTAAGATACATCCAATCCACCTCTTTCTTTCTTTCTTTCTTTCTTTCTTTCTTTCTTTCTTTCGTGTCTCTCTCCCTCCCCAATGTTTTCTATCTTGTCATTTTTCTTCACCTTCTGTTTCCTCTTCGTCATCATTGTCTTCCTCCTACACCCAACCATCACCCTCCTCCTCTGGTCACCTCACCTTTAAGCCATCTCCTGTATACTTTTTTTACCATACAGTGTTTCTTAATCATCTCGAGGGTGGCACAGTGCCTCTAGCGTCCCGTTGCTCTTAGCTCAGTGCCATAGAGGTACGACACTATGGGTAGGAGGGTGAGGGGGGGAGGGGAGGGAGGGATGAGGGAGGGGGGGGAAAGGGAGTATAGAGAGAGAGAGAGAGAGAGAGAGAGAGAGAGAGAGAGAGAGAGAGAGAGAGAGAGAGAGAATTAAGAAGACGGGGATAGAATACTAGATTTGAATAAAGAGAGGAAAAGGTGAGAAGAAAAAAGAGACGATAAAAACGGAAGAAAGGAAAATAAGAGACAGAAATTAGCACTGAAGAATAGAAAGGGAAGGAGAGGGTAACGTAAAATAGAGATCAGTAACGACAACTAACTACTGGAGAGTCAAGAGGAGAGAAAGAGAGAGAGAGAGAGAGAGAGAGAGAGAGAGAGAGAGAGAGAGAGAGAGAGAGCATACAAGCGACTCATTATGACGTGTTGGGTGAGAATATTACAGAAAAACCCGCCTAAATAACACAAAATATCCTAAAAAAAATAACAAATTATCCCACCAAAATAACACAATTCATCCCGCCAAAATAACACGAATTTCCCCGTCAAAATAACACAAATTATCCCGCCAAAATAATAGAGAGGAACCCGCCAAACCAACACTAAGAAAATTGCCAATTTTCTGAGCCAAATACCACTGAGGAACCGGGTCAAATAACACAAAGAAACTCGCTAGAATAACAGAGAAACTCACTACTAAACTGAGAGAGAGACCAGTCAAAATAACACAGGGAGCAGTGGGTCAGGTAGTGGGGGGAAGGCGGGAGGAGGAGCGGGAAGAGGAAGGGAAGGGGGACAGGGGAGGGAGGAGGGGAAAGAAGGGGAAAGGGGGAGAAGGAAAGAGAGAGGAGGGAGGAATATGAAGGAAAGAGAGAGGAGGAGGAAGATTAAGGAAGAGGGGTGTAGAGGGGGAAAAGGGAGGAGGACGTGGAAAGAAAGGTGGAGAAAGGGGAATGGAGGGAAGAGGGAGGAGATATGTGGGGAATGAATAGGGAGAAGGGAGGAGGTATATAAGAAAAGGAAGGAATAAGAATGAAGGAAGAAAGAAGAAGGAGGAGAGTGTTAGGCAGGCAGGTGTGGATGGTGACTGGGAAGGAACACGTAATACCAAATAATGACAGAATGACGTAATTAATTTTAAAAAAAATGCGAATATTGGACGTAAATAACACAATTAATATAAGTCTGAATATAAATTAGTTGTCAGAAAGGTTACAGGTGAAAAAATAATATTTACGTCAACAACAACTACTACTACTACTTGTTTATTTATTTATTTTTAATGGCCTCCAGCCTCCCCCAATAGCCACACCTTCGCCGCCATTTTATTACCTTAAAATTAAATATCCTTATACATAAGTAGCTATCCTAGCTGTGTTGAGTTAGTTGAGCCGCAGATCTATGCGGCATTCAGTGACTGTAGAATCATAGTCAATATCTGCAACTGTTGTCGGCTTTGGGGCCGATGCTCTCGTTCCCCTAAGGCAGAGCAAAGCCGACCTAAGGAGAGAGAAGGACAGTCGGCATCTCATCTAGGCTGTAACATAACTTCTGGGCTGCTGCTTCTGTTCGGATATCACCTCCGTTAGTCTGGCGTAGAAGCATCTTGTACTTGGTCCCATCCCGCCAGAGGTTGTGAACACTAGAGGAGTGAAGCTGCCTTGATCAACGTTCTGAATTCTCTCCCCGTATTCCCTTATCTTGTCGTTCTCGTTCCTCCTGTGTGCAGCATTGAGAGCAAAGTTACAGTGACATGCGGCCATGGGATAAAAAATCCTGATGTCGAAGAAGGCTCGAGCACTGACGTCAACACGGGCTTCTTTGGATGTGTTTGAAGTCCTATGTTGGAAATTCTCACCGTCCAATGGAAGGAGGGTCGGTTCTACCCTGACATCACGGCAGATTTCCTTCAACATATTTGCTGTGAGATCCCTTACCTGGTCATGATTCATGCATATGAAGTCACCTTTCTTGCACACCATGGCGTGATCGACGTCATAGGAAGAGCCACACATACACACATTGGGAGGGCAAACCTTCTACTGGCCTACCGTACCATAGAGCATTGGCATCTGTAAATTCTTGTTTATTGAGACTGAAACCATTTGCCCTTAACGATAACGTATTTAACCAGTTCGAGGCGCCCACCACCTGCGCTATAGCTACTTTTTTTTTTCAAATTCTCTGAAACTTGCAGCAACAGTTGCTACAACTTATCACTTTGGCTGTGCTGTCGTTCTGTCGTAATGGACCTTCGAATCTTGTTCACTTCACTGGTATCCACCTCCCCTGTTGCGTTCTGAGCTATTATGTGGTCCGTGAGGGCTGCCGTGAGCTTAACTAAGTTTTGATGTTCGGTGGCAGCAATCTCCTCTGGAGTGGTCAAACCCATTCCTCCCAGTCTCGGTGGTAGTGCAAGGAGTGATCTTTCTGCTGGGGTTAAGTGAGGGTGTTTCACTAATTTGGGAATGAAATTGACGCTGAAAGCTTCTTCCAGAGGGTGGAGGAGGGGTCCGATATCAGGGATAGTGCGCATCAGGTAGTTCCAGCGATGCTTGACTCAATGGGTGAATGCCGCAAAGGCCTCATGTGGCTCTGTGTTAGCAATCTCAGACAGAGCTTGGATTTCCCTAACCCACTCATTCACCTTTCCCGTTACGTACTCGTTCTTGCAGTCAGTCGTGCCGATTACTGCGCCTAGGTGTCTTTGGCGATCCTTTGTTATTTTGACCTCACTTCCACCGAACACCTCCATTGCCCGTTCATAATGTGCTGGCGTTTGGGTGGTACCCTATTTGTGGACCTCGTGATGTTACCATGTCCCACCACTTTTTGATGTCCTTCACTTTTCCTGCTCCTGTAAGGTCGTCAGCGTACGCCACCTGCTTGACCTCAGTTGTTTCGAATTTTATTGTGTGTTGGAGCACGAATAGGCCTATTGAGGACATTGCCATTGCAACAGGGTCCCCCTGCGTTGTTCACTCGGTTGACTGTATGGTGGTATCACCTCTTAAAGTCTTGTTGTTTACTATATAAAGGTCTGATGGCTTCCTATCGGAGTTTGCAACATACAATTGCAAGGCTTGGAGACTTGATCTTGATGTTGTGCAGTGCAGCCTTGTGGTAAAATATGTTGAATGCGTTTGAAGCGTCCACCAGGAGAACGGCCTCACAATCACGCTGCTCAAATATCGTTCTCATGGCGTGAATGGCAGCTACCCCTTCAGCCTGGTGGCCAGCACAAACTTGCAGGTTCCCTGCTGCTTCCCTGACATCGTCCTTTACCACCTCCATCATGCATTTTCCGATGATCCGCCTCAGCACTTCCCCCACCCCTATAGGCCTACATCCTGGATTCTTATCCAGGGGAATGAGGCGGCAGGCTGTCAGAGCATGGAGGTGTTGGCAGCACGAGGATGCCAACTTTCTTGCATGGACGGCGATAGCAGTGCAGAGATCACTAGCTACGGGGCCAAACGTGTTAGTGCTGAGGATGACTCTCCAACCGTTTGCATCCAGACCCGAAGGGCCAGCACCTCCCTGAGTCTTCGGTGCCTTTTTCCACACCATCCCTCCTGTTATTTTCTCGAACAGGACAGCATTTGGTGGGATATAGTCACCTGATGCCTTCGTCTTCACTTTCAGAGGGATGTTTCTCTTTCAGTTGTTTTAATGCCTCTCTGTTTATTGGCAGAATACTACCAGAGGATTCCTCTGTGAGAGATCTTACCGCCAAAGACACTTTTCCCACACGCATTTTGTTTCCAAACTTTCGTGCATCGTCATCGGTGTTTTGCTTTCCGTCTCCTATAGCTTTTAGTCTCTCCTTCAGTGTTCTTGCTTCACATAGGAGATAATCAAGGGCCCCATTCTGCCACATAGTCAATCTTCTCTTCATTGCTGCCGCTTTTCTTTGTGCTTAGTCTTTGTGTGTGTCCTCTGACAGAATAGATGTGGTATTATTGCCAGTATATGAAGAGCTAACGGGGCAAGGAGGCGGTCTTGAGTGTACTGAGTTATGAGACTAATCATCTCCCGAATCATTTCCTTGGTGGCCGCACACTTAGGTGGTTGAAACAGGTTAGCTGGCGACCACCTGCCAACTTTTGAGTAGGTTTCTTTGACCCATATGTCTGCATTTTCCATCGACATGCCATTCCACTGTGGTGGCTGTCTCTCATTCACCTCGTGGACATCTGCTACTATTGGAGCAGCGTTTATTAGTCCTACATTTTCAGGTTGAGTAAAGTCACTGCTATCATTTAGGATATCATCGGGCGGTTGGGTCCCGGCGATATCCACTGTGGCCTCCTGTGTCGGCTCCCTGTCATGTGGGTTCCGACAATTGTTTCCCTTCCTGCAAACCACACATGGTCGGTTGTTTCTCGCACAATCACAGCTAGTGCAATTTTGGTTCTGGATAGCACAAACGCAGCAATGTCTGTTACCCGGCATAGTGCTCCGCTCCTTGGGCGACAGTTAAGTCCGCCTCCCACATCTGTTTTGGTCCCATACAAAAGAAAAAACTGTTACCACTGCTATAAATTTTTAGACAGGCAACATCCCCCAATCATCCAATCCTCTTCAGGTCGAGATAGTTGGCAACCTTGAACCTTTATACAGTGAACCCTCCATATAACGGACTTCTCTCTATATATAATCCGCTAAATGGAAGGTTTCATTACCCCAACTATGTTTTGTTTCATCTATTAAAATATATTTACTAGTTACAGGAATAAGGAAAATATAACTCCATGATTGTTTTCGCCTTGAAACTTTCTACCCCTTAGGAAACTTAATAAGAAAGAGTATTTTATAGCGTAATTACCACTTCAGTGTTTACATTATCACCCATCATTAACAATACCGTGTTGAGGGTTACCAGTTAGGGAGTTTTCATTATTTATATTTTTATATGCCGAAGTGTGTTGTGAGGTGACGTCAAAGGCACGATGGTGAGAGCTACAAGGAACTAAATAACTATTGAGGCAGTAAGAGCAGCTGTCACAACACTGCTGCTACATCAACATTGTGGATCTAAAAGTCATTCTAAAGTCATTGTAAATTAAATAGGAATTAACACATGTGGCTGTAATTATTGTCATGAGATCTGTGATAAAATTTGTATCTTGTATATCAATAACTTAACAAAATATTACATACAGACGTGAATTATAATCTTCATAATATATTCAGTTTGGGGGGGAATTTCAGAATAAATAATAATATCTTTCTTAGACTCTGGAAAATGTAAAGGTGTAGTTGTAAGCCCAATGTTTATATTCGGCAAAAGACAGCAGGAAGAAGGCGGGGGGAGAGACGTGTAGACAGGGGGGAGGCGTGTAGACAGGGGAGGGGGAGGCGTGTAGACAGGGGAGGGGGGCGTGTAGACAGGGGAGGGGGGGCGTGTAGACAGGGGAAGGGGGGCGTGTAGACAGGGGAGGGGGGGCGTGTAGACAGGGTAGGGGGGCGTGTAGACAGGGGAGGGGGAGGAGAAGAAAGACGTGTCGACCTATCAAACCCTAAGCCATCTTTCTTGTTTCATATTGTTTCGTATTGCGTTCCTTTATGTATCAGTCTCACCCAACACTCATCTTTACCCGACTATGAGACGATATTAAAAACAAAAACGGGAAGAAATACGATACTAGAAGCTGGATCTTTTAATTAGTTAATATGACAGGTGCCTCAGGTCATAATAATACAAAAGAAAGAAAAAACATTGGAGATTAATTTGACCAAGACCTACCTGACGAAGGTAATGGGTGGCGCTGTGGGAGCTACTACTAATACTGCTACTACTACTACTTTTTTTTTTTTTTTTTTTTTTTTACTACTACTACTACTACTACTAATAATAATAATAATAATAATAATAATAATAATAATAATAATAAAAATAACTACATAAAAGTTTCCATCGCACAGAAAATATCAATGGAAAAAAAAGAGGAAAAAACGGTATTACAGACATCCACAATAGACCTTGGGGCGATAATAGATCAGTGTGAGCTGAATGAAACTGTGAGAGAATTTCCAAGAATGTATTGTGTGTGTGTGAGGAACAAGAGAGGAATGTGGCCTGAGGTAAGGAATGGCCTACTGGCAATGGAAAGCTAAATCAGACTGAAGGGTGTGTGTGTGTGTGTGTGTGTGTGTGTGTGTGTGTGTGTGTGTGTGTGTGTGTGTGTGTGTGTAAGTTGACTATCTGGAAGGTAGAGGTGGTGGAGGGGAGGGAGAATGCATGTATACTTCAAGAACTTCAAGATATCGGCCGATGGAGTGAACACACACACACACACACACACACACACACACACACACACACACACACACACACACACTGACATGATAGTTTTAACTTTCTTCAATTAAAAAGAAATACACACGTAGACCATCATTTCGTTTTTCCACCTCTCTCGCCCATTTCACTCCCCTCTCTCTCTCTCTCTCTCTCTCTCTCTCTCTCTCTCTCTCTAGACATTAAACACAAAAGAGTGTGTGTGTGTCAAGAGGGCGTCAGTTTCTCGTCTGTGTGACCCTGAGTTAACTTGGTCGTAAACTGTACAATAAGCCACCAACACATAGGGTCTTCTTAAATCCATGAACACACACACACACACCAGTCCCTTTATAGTGTGGCTGTGAGGTACATTATTTTTAACCATTGTTGTGTGTGTGTGTGTGTGTGTGTGTGTGTGTGTGTTGTAAATGATTTATTTTCTCTACTTATTCTAATATGAAAAATCAACCACACACACACACAGACACACACACATACACACATATCTCTGGATGTCTAATCTTCATGTGACCCCCCTCCCCCCCCCCCCCCCCCAAAAGCTTCTTAGTCAAAAATATACAAAAGTAAAGTTGGAAACATTACACAATATAGTACGTGTTATATCTCCCGCCTGCTCTTGTAGTACGAGCGCTGGGCTTCCTTTAAACTATTAAATATAAATACGAGTTTTTTGGGGGCATGGGAAAGTCGTTGTCCCAGTTGAGTAAGAGGATCTGGGGCCGCTCACATCTCCTCCCCCAGGACGTAAAGACACCATATTATTTTTATCATCATTTAATTTCTTCACTCTAAGTCTGTGAGGCTGAATTAATTTTTTTTCCTTCAATTTTCTGCGCGATTTAAAAATGACGAGTTTTTTTTTTTAGTATCCCATTGTGATTTTTGTCTTTATTATAATTGTTATTCTTTATCTTTCGTTATTTTTGGTGTTGCTCCTATATATATATCTCTTACTTTCACGTTATAAGCCGTGTTAGGTCTTGGTGTGGGATCCTAACCTAGCCTCTGCCATTATTCCTATTCTTTGATATTTAGTCTATATTCTTCTACGTCTAATTAGTTCTTCCATGTTCTTCCTTATTCCTATATCCTCCGTCAGGCTAGCTACTCTCCTTCGCCACCCCACCACCCCACTCCACCACACCGCCCCCCGCCACCCCTACCTCCTTCACCACCCCACAATCCCCACTCCATCACACCGCCCCCCACCACCCCTACCTCCTTCACCACCCCACCACCCCACTCCATCACACCGCCCCCCACCACCCCTGCCTCCTTCACCACCCCACAATCCCCACTCCATCACACCGCCCCCCACCACCCCTGCCTCCTTCACCACCCCACCATCCCCACTCCATCACACCACCCCACCATCTCCACACCTCCTCCACCTCCGTCTCGTCAGTTCTCACTCGTTCCTCTTCATAACAATAGACGAGCAAACATCACTCAGTTTATTCTTCTCGGTGTAACAAGAAAGCGATTCTGTACCCTGTAGGGGAGTTGATCCTCTCGCTTTACAACTGTTCGGATCCTCTTTTGTTTACCCTGCCGTTAGTATTAAGAGAATTTGTTTCACTAGTATTATAGAAAAATAAAAAGGGTATCACTAGTCCTGGATACCATTAATCCCTCCAACACAAACACCTACACACACCTACACACACTTTCACACACAAACACACACAAACATTAGTACATTTAAATATGAACACTTTACCTTTATAGTCACCAGTTACCAGTATTTTCATTTATCTTTTTTATATCACAATCTTACATCTTCTCTGAAATGTATCGAATATTACAACTGTGTCTACCCAACCTCTCTCTCTCTCTCTCTCTCTCTCTCTCTCTCTCTCTCTCTCTCTCTCTCTCTCTCTCTCCACGTTGTAGCTGAACAGGTTGATCGGTACGAGAGCTTTTAATCAACAGAGGAGCCTTGCTACATACAGTACCTGAGGGGTGATGAGGGCAGGTAAGGGGCGAGTTGAAAGGTGAGGGAGGTGTGAGAGAGGGGCTTGAGGTTTGAGGTAGGGAGGGGAGAGGGAGGTGAAGAAAGGGGTAAAGGGGATATGGTTTAAAAGGGTGGATACAGGGGTAGGGGAATCAGGATGAGAGAGTAGAAAGAGAATGGGAGGAAGAGAGGGATAGAAAAGAAGGAAGGAAGGAAGGAAGGAAGGAAGGATGGAAGGAAGGAAGGAAGAAAGGAAGGAAGGAAGGGGGGAAAAGTAGAAACGAAAGGTGGAAAAGGAATAAAGGAGGAAATAGGCAAAGGGTGAAAAAAATGTCATGTGTGTGTGTGTGTGTGTGTGTGTGTGTGTGTGTTGAGATAGCTACACCAGGAAGAAGACGGGAATAAATACAATAGCTGAAGTAATTACCATAAAACTATAGAACGAGCAAGAGAGAAATGAAATGGAAATGAAAGACCAAAATAAACAAAAGTTGGAAAATGTTCGTGTGCATCGTTCGTTTCGTATTGAGAAGAATGAAAAGGTATAAAACAGATAGAAATAAAAGAATAAGAAAGTAATAATAGTAATACGTCGAGTGAAGAAGAGATGGGAAATAGAGATAGAAAACAATTAATATAAAAACACTAGTTAATGGTCCGGAAATACATTGAGGCGTTAACAGTTCCTATCCCAAAACAGTGCCGGTAACTCGTCTCGGTTCTCAAAAAAAAAAAAAATCAAAAGTTACAGGATTTTTCCCTTACTATAACTGGATCAATTTGTGTTATTTACGATACAGGAATGGAGGAAGATTATGACTTCAGGAAATATTTAATTTTCACGTCCTGAGAAAAATTTTAGAAAATCAATACATTATGAAAATCCTGAGACAATTTTAGGATTTGATTTATACACATCTCATTTGCTCTTCCAAGTTCTAATCGGGGAAATGGTTTAACTTTTACCTTAACGTTTCATTTCTTATTCCTTTCTCTCTCTCTCTCTCTCTCTCTCTCTTCTCCCTTAACACAACTCTCCTTCTCCTACTCTCCCACCCTCCCCCTCCCTTTCATTTTTCTCTCAGTTACTCACCCGCCAGACACAGCGCCGCCCCCCCCCCCTCTGCCATGTACGCCCTTAACATCAACTAAATCATCTTTAAACACAAGGACACATATGTCTTTATTTCCCCCACGTGTTCACTGTCACCCTCGTTAGTACGTAAATGAGACTCCTTGCTAGTGTTTTATTTTCCGGGAGTGAAATATTTGACACTGTAGCCCTATCTCGCTCCTCCCCACCCCTCCCCTCCTCTCCCTTCCCTCCCCTCCCTTCCTCTCCCTTCCCTCCCCTCCCCTCCTTTCCTCCCACCACAACTTGCCCCTCCACACTCACTCCATTCTTCCTACTACCACTTGCCCGTCCACCTTCCCCCCCCCCTCTCCCCCTCTCCCCCTCTCCCCCCTCTCCCCCTCTTCCCCCTCTTCCCCCTCTCCCCCCCTCTCCCCCTCTTCCCAGTCGTGTTACTTGTTGCGCTGCCGTGACTGTTGCTCTCTGGTACGTAGAGAGGGAGGGAGGGAGAGAGGGAGTGAGGGAGAGGGAGGGAGAGAGGGAGTGAAGGAGAGAGGGAGGAAGGGAGAGGGAGAGGGAGGGAGAGGGGAGAGGGAGGGAGACGGGGAGGGAGGGAGACGGGGAGGGAGGGAGGGAGGGAGAGGGAGAGGGAGGGAGAGAGGGAGGGAGAGAGGGAGGGAGGGAGACGGGGAGGGAGGGAGGGAGGGAGGGAGAGGGAGGGAGAGAGGGAGGGAGGGCTGATCGTTCCCTGCTGAGGTTCTTAAGAGTGGGTGAGGAGATTTTTAAACTTGACTGTCGAGTGATTGTTTTCAGATCTGTAACCTCCCCCCCCCCTCTCTCTCTCTCTCTCTCTCTCTCTCTCTCTCTCTCTCTCTCTCTCTCTCACACACACACACACACACACTCAGTTCCTCCGTCTCCTGTTCTGAGTTTCATACACTTTCCCGTTGTCTTTGTCCCTAACGCTGAACATAAGAAGTTAACCCCCTCTCTCCCTCCCCCTCCCTTCCCCTCCCTTCCCCCTCTCTCCCTCCCCCTCCCTTCCCCTCTCTTCCCCTCTCTCGCCCCCTCACGGGAATATCTCCACCTTGCCAACTTTCGTTTTTATCCGATCCAATTCCACCTAAAGATCTCAATCCTCTTCCCTCCCTCACCAACCACTTCCTATTCCCTCCATCTCTCTCCACCTCCTCCTCCTTCTTCTCCACCTCCTCCCCCTCATTTACCTCCTCCTCCTTTTCCACTACCACCATCCACCTCTTCCACCCCCCCCTCCACCCTCCTCCTGTACCACAATCACCACAAACACCTACACAACTAATACCACCATCTCCACCACCATCTCCACCACCATCTCCACCACCACCACCACCATCTCCACCACCATCTCCACCACCATCTCCACCACCACCACCATCACCACCACCATCTCCACCATCTCCACCACCACCACCATCTCCACCACCACCACAGTCGGCAAAGTTTATACACATCTCATTTGCTCTTCCAAGTTCTGATCGGGGAAATGGTTTAACTTTTACCTTAACGTTTCATTTCTTATTCCTCTTCTTTTGTCTCTCTCTCTCTCTCTCTCTCTCTCTCTCTCTCTCTCTCTCTCTCTCTCTCTCTCTCTCTCTTACGCATTCCCTCCCTCACATCCACCGTTCACACATTTTCTCCCTTACCTCACTCACTCCCTCCCTTCCTACAAACCATCACTCCCTAAATTTACGCACTACCTCCCTCCCTTCCCCTTCCCTCTCCCCCTCCCCTCCCCCCTTCCCCTCCCCCACCCTCCCCTACAAGCACCACCGACTGAGGGGCCATTTGTCAGGTAGTGTTCGATATTTCCAGCAAGTTGTCAGCAGATGAGGATTGATGGCCCCGCTCCAACACATTTCATTTGACTTGGTATTGTACTTTTACCCATTAGTGGGGCTGTCCACAACTGGCGCTCAGGTGAGAGAGAGAGGAAGCAGTCATTTAATATTCGGCTGTGAAGGAACATTTTTTTTTTAGGGGGGTGGTGGTGATGGTGGGTGGTGGTGATGGTGGTTGGTTGTTGGTGGTGGATGGTGGTGATGGTGGTTGGTTGTTGGTGGTGGTAGTGGTTGGTTGGTTGGTTGTTGTGAAGAGTTTTTTGGTGGTTGTGGTGGTAGGGTGTGTCATACGGAGGCGAATTTCTTTTTTTTGAGTTTGAAAAATCGGCCCATGGTATTAATGATGTAGTTCTATGTGCAGAATCATGTGATATCTTCAGATTTGAAAAGTTTTCATTTTTTGCTAGGTAAATTTTAACTTGAAATCTTATGAAAATTCAGTATTCCCACCCTTTTACCAACACCACTAAATAGCTTATTTAAAGTAAAGTAAATGTATCAGGTTAATTTATTAGGATGAAAATGATCCAGAATAGTGAAACGAATGATCTTGACACATTTATTAAATTTAATATTCCTTTAGAAAACAAAATCATCAAATACAAAAACCGGTTTTACTACTACGACCCGGTGTTGCTGCACACCATAGAGAACATGTCTTTCTTGCTTCTGTTTCTACTCATCACCTCCCTGCTGACCACCTGAGCTCGGATGTAGCCTTCCCTCCTCTCCTGGCTGTACACGTGACTGCTGGCCTCGCTCACTTGCTGTACACAACGCTCTATACTCTGGGTGTGCGAGGGCCAGGCAGGGACATGCATGAGGTTGTCCAGGAAAGCTCTGACTTGAACATTGGTGAGGCTGCAGGTAAGAGGGGGCTCACTGCCAGCCTGGATGTTATCCAGATCTATGAGATCAGTGAGGGTCTTGGCACCTAGATTGACTTCAGGAGTCTTCCTGACCCTGAAGGAATCGTCACCAACTGATTCGTCATGCCCAGATCCTCTCATAAGTCCCATATCCAAGATCTTTTTGACTGCCACTCTTCTCTCCTCCTCATCCTTACTGCAGAGCATTGTCTGCAGAACTGCCTCGGGATGAGCATACCAGGAAGATCTCCTCACAGTCTGCTCCACAATCTGAACAACCTTCCTTGGCTGACTCCTCAGGAGCTCAAGCTGGAAGAGAACATGCCTCGGACCTTCGGAGAACGATGACTTGACCTTGGTGTTGAACCAATTTGGCAAGTAGACACTCACGATGAATTGGACAATAAGTCTCAGGTTGTGAAGCTGGTTCCCTTTCAGTTTATGATGAGCGACCCAAATTCTGCAGAACCTGAGAGCCGTTGTGAGCCACCTAGAATGTGAGACTGGACCTATCTGCAGGTAAGCAAGTCTATCAGGCATGACCCCAGTTTTGATGGCACTGCAAATCATGTAACCATAGTACTGGTCAGTACTCAGGTCGTCAATGACAGTATGTGCAAGCTCAACGAGTGGAGGGCCAACTGTGATTTTTTCAAAGCTCGGATTTATTTCTAACTCAGTGGCAGAGTCCAGCATCTTGCCAAGAGGACCAGACCATCTGTTGTTTGAAAGAGTCTTGCCATCCAGCTCCTGGATCAGATGTCTGAGTGGCAACTCATTGGTGTGGAGGTCACAAATAATCCAGACCAGCTTCCTCCCAATCTTCCGCTCTATCCACTGTATGACCCCCCCTTGCCACCCTGTGTTCGTGTTGGTGCTGTCCCCTCCAATGGCCTGCAGAGTCTGGTCTACGTTCCTCTCTCTGAGCCAGTTCACAATGTTATCTGCCACTATCTCAGCTGGTTTCCGGATGTCATCTTTCTCTGGAGTGAAATGCCACAAATACTTCCCTTCTGGTTCACTGCAGCAGGAGTAGTGTTCCTCCTTCACCATGGCAGGGAACAACTTGTCAGAATCTCCAACTTTCATGAACACTTTAGTGTCATCCCTTCTCCCATCAAAGAACAAACAATTGATTCCATTTTCTCTTATCCCCTTATCAAACTCCTCTTCTAGGTTACTGACAAGTTTCTCCTGAGCTCTCCTTACTTTGTTATGATCTATCACCAGGTGAACATCATCAGGTGTTATCAAACCACCGTCAACCCAGGCAGCTGTTGCTATCTCTGCAGTTTCTCTGAGACCAGTGTGGTGTCGCATGCTGGCCAGAGCTATGCTCGGGATATCTTTCCAATTTCGAATCTTATGCCTGGAAGGTTTAGGATCATTATTTTCTGGGTTAGGGACAAAGTCACCATTCTCCTGGTCAGCACTCGGATCAGCCATGGGGAAGTCATTAAACTCTGAATCAGCTTGACTCCAATCATCGGCCTTTTTTACCTCACCCTGGGCCTTCTCAAGTCTCTTTTCCTCGGCAACTCTTCTCCTCTTCTGTCTCTCTGTGGCAGCCTCCTGTCTCTTGGACTCCGGAATATCTTGGCTAGAAATCATGAGAGCCCCTATACTGCCAGTCTTCTCTCTCTGTGCTTTGACAAATGCCAGTTCGATCACAGGAATCTTCAGTTCACGCTTGCAAATACAGGAGATGTGGGCCTCGGATTTACAGTCACGATCGCATCCAAACTCAGGACAGAGAACAATTGGGCACTTGCAAGTAATTATGTCAAATAACTGGTCCAGTTGCTTGGCAAAGCTGTCCTTAACTGCAAGTTTTCCTCTCCCAAGAGAGATATCTCTTGCCTTTTCCCAACTGGCTAGCAGTCTCTCACTAATCTTCTTCTGACTTGTTATGACTGGAGGCTTGAACTGAGCGTTAGCCAGAGTGTACTGTGCCAAGACAGCTTTGGTCATATCACTGGCAATGTCTTTGTTTGTGTAAGTTCTTTGGTTCTTTTCACTGATTTGCCTGATTAAAACACCGTATCTCAAAGCATCTCTCAATGTAGGCAACTCCGACTTCAGGAGCTCTCTCCCAGACCCAAGATAGTGACTGAGATGGCTGGATTTTTGGTTCCTCGTCCTGACACAAGCAGCCATCGCAAATATTATCAACTTATAAATACATCAGAATCTGAAACAGAAAAAAATATTGTTAGTTGGGTTGTTAAAGAATGAAGTCAGAAAGCAATGTTCACTATTTAATTGTAATGCACTAATGCAGCTGTACGTTAGATTTTCGATAAATTTCACGCTAAAATTTACCTAGCAAAAGGTTGCAAAATATTGAAACTGAAATTATTTTCTGTTTATATACACTAAAATCTACCAAAAAAGTGATGGGCCATTAGTTTTAGCTGATCTTCCCTCCTATGACACACCCTAGTGTGGTGGTGGTGGTGGTTTGTGGTGGTGGTGGTGGTGGGGGTTTGTAGTGGTGTTGGTTGTTAGCGGTTGGTAGTTGCTAGTTGGTGGTAGTTGGTGATGTTAGTCGTTGCTGGTTGGTGATGACAAAAGGAAGCCTCCAGCTCACTATCGCCCTGAGAGAACTATACCGAATTTACTGACAGCATCTTTCAGATTCAATTAAAACAAGACGAAGCCTAAACAAAGAAGCTAAATGAAGCCTGGATTTAGTGAAGCTTACCAGAGGAAGCCTTAACCTGCCGTGGAACCCAAGAGGAAGCCTTCATATCAAATGGGTCAAAAGAGTTCAATTTCCAAAACGAGGCTTCAAAAATTAGTATATATATGCAATAGGAAACTCCTTATCAGATCTAATTGGCTGCTTAATGGTATCGCTCTTATATTCTAATAGGGTTGGAAGTCCTATTACAGCATTATTAATGAGGATTATTATCAAGTATTATAATTTATATTAATGAGTCTAGAATTTTTAGGGTAGCAATTTTTTTATTTTGAGAGGAGAATATATTGTCCTCTCTCTCTCTCTCTCTCTCTCTCTCTCTCTCTCTCTCTCTCTCTCTCTCTCTCTCTCTCTGTATGTATGTATGTATGTATATATGTATGCATGTATTTATGTATCTATCTATCTATCTATCTATCTATCTATCAAAGAAATAAGAATACAAAAGTTAATTTGTCTTAAAATTTTAGAATTGTTGCTTCATATTATATAGAAATCAAGTAAAATTTGCTGATTGGATAATTGATTTCAAAAAGGAGTCAAGCTGTTTGTTGATTGGTCAGCTAATACGCTAGGGGAGCTCATAGCTTTCTCTAATTGGCGAAAAAAAGCTTTGGATAACACCAGATGACGTTCTGGATATACTTTTTTGATCAGGTGAGAATTTCAAAACACATGTTGACTGGTCCATCGTCCATGTGGTTAGCTGATAATTTCATTTGTGATCAATTTTATTAATTTTGTTACCCACAATTTGTATTTGTTGGATAAAGAGAATTTTTGTGTTTGGTTGTGTTTTTTTTCGAATTTTGGCCCGAAATTCTGAGGGATGAAATTAATTTATTGACTTTTTTAGCTTTTATACATTTTTGCCTTTTCTATGAACATTTTGGAGGATAAAGTTTTTGTTTTGCGAATTTTGTGTAAAATATAATAAAATTTCAAAGTTGTCACCGTAAATTATTTCTATAATTTGAATATTTCTATTGTATACATAACATATACTGTACCAAATTATTATAAAAATTACTATATTTCTATATTTGTTTTACGAATTTACTATAGAACTGAGAGAATTTACACAGTAGTCACCATAAATTCCACCAAATTAGTAATGGAACCATAAATTTCTGGGGTGCAAATTTAATGGAAAATTAATTCGAAGGGAACGGCGAATGAATCCCAGGTAACACACAACTCACCTGCTGCTGAATATTCCAATGTCTTAGTCAGATTCCAGGTGTCTAGGTCTTATTATATGTCTATATGTCTACTGCTCCTTGTCCATAATACCTATAATATATAATATACAGTACATAATATCTAACCCCTTAAAATAACCCCTTAAGGACTATATCAACGGTCTAAATTACTCGATAATTATAATGAATTGCACCATTTAGTATAGTAACCCCTTGAGTAAAATGAATTAGTCGATTGAATATGATACTTAACCCCTTGAGTACGATGTCACTCCCCTTAATACAATGAATTAATAACCTAACCTAACCTATCATAACCTAACCTGACCTGACCTGACCTGACCTGACCTGACTTAACCTAACCTAACCTGACCTAACCTAACCTGACCTGACTTAACCTAACCTAACCTGACCTGACCTGACCTGACCTGACCTGACTTAACCTAACCTAACCTAACCTAACCTAACCTGTTATTTTACGAATGAAGGAAATTAAAAAAAATAAACGAAATTCCAACTATTGTGAACACCAGTGACTCAACAAACCAAACGAAATCAATTGAAACTTTGCAAATTTTATATATGTTTTTTCAGGTTAAAAGCCTACCATGGTTAACACGCAATCAAGAAATTAGATTATGTGCCTCCAATAAAACTAATAATTATGGGTATAACTAATCGCTAACAGAAAATATATATACTTTTCACTTTACTCATATTTTTGGTGTTAGATAAAAGTTTACTTGGGGGATTATATTTTAAGTAAAAATTAAGTTTATTCTGAGTTAAGTAATGGAAGGTAATGGAATTAAACCTATTTTGTTTAGGTAAATATAAACTAACTTTAATCTAGACTTAGTGTAGTGAAATGTAACTTAATGTGGTGTGAGCTACTTAATTCAATTATATGTAACTTATTGTACTGAGACGTGACCTAACCTAACTTAACCTGACCTAACTTAGCCTAATCAACGATAACCTTAACGTAATCTACTCTAGGTCAATGGAACGTAACATAACCCAACTTAAGTTAACCTACCCTAACTTACCTTAACCTAACCTAACCTAACTTAATCTAATGTTACCTGACGTACTATGGTTCAGGAAACTTAAGAGAGAACAAAAATAAAGATAAAATACCATATATACAAAATAGTTCTGTTAAAAATGACAGACAGACAGACAGACAGACAGACAGACCCACGTAAGGCTGCTCACCGACGCATGAGGTCCAGAGGGAAAAATCCAACATAAAAAAAAAAGGCAGAAGGGAACAAAATAAGGAGAAGCGGTGAGTAACAGATACCCAGATTTGACCACTGGACCGTCATGGTTTCCGGAGTAGGGGAGAGAAGGCGGCAACTTCACCTTAAACTACCAGGTATAATGGTGCTCCTGCCTCACTAGTCACAGGCCTTTGTCCGTCCCACCACCTAGCGAGTCCTTGTGTGTTCATTTTATTTATTTTTAACCCTTCACTACAGGGACGACACTGTTAGAATTTTATTTCGTTAACGCCAGACGATTTTATTCAGCTCAGAGGCGACACCGTACACAAGGGATTAAGTTCAGTTTGGATTAATACTTTTTTTTCTGTTTATTCGTCCGGTTTAAGTGAATATAAAAATATTGTGGTTTATGTATCCACTTTAGATAATTATAAATGTTTTAGGTTGAATTTTAAATAAGTAAATATTTCATTTATATAGAAACAGTTAAAATAACATATTTCATGTTACACTTTCAATATAAATGAAAAATATGTTTTAATTTATACGTTCAGCTGGAATTAATAAAAAAAATTGACATTCATGTTTTCAATCCAAAGTGATTAATATGTTTCAGCTTATGTGTTTTGTATTTCTTATATATTCACATAGATTTTTTAACAACCTCTCAAAGCTATGATGACCCTCACCTTGCCTGTTAATTCTTCCTATACACTCGTTCCTAAAAAGTATCTCTATGATTTTGTGTGAGACAATATGACACAACAGACGAAGAATTTTGACAACCCTACCGAGACAACAGGAGTCACAGTGTTCATTTTGAAATCCATCGAACCCCAGCGTACAGATACTTATTTTGAGCTAACGTAAATATACCTTCACATAGCTTTCTTGACTACTACTACTACTAATAAAATAAACATCCCTTCTCACGTTTACAAGATTGATATTGTCTACATCATCAACAGCTACGAATATGGGAAACACAGTGTGATCTTTAACACCTCAACCTTAAAACTTCTAGGAAATTTCTCTCAGGTTTACAAGGAGGAGAATTACATCTATCTTGGTATAATCTAGGAGGTGTACTGGAAGGTAAACGGGGTAGAGAAGGGTCGGCTTTTCTTCCCTGAGTGTAGTGAAGGAAGAAAATTGTTCCATTACTTTTTTTTTTTTTTTTGTGTTTTTTGTGAATCAGGATTTAATAATAGTTTCTTTCATTTTTGTTTTCTTTCTTCTTACTATCTTCTGCTTTCTTCCTCCTCCCGTTCCTTTTTTCTGCTTTATTTGCTCTTCTTCATTTTATCTCTTCATCCTTAGTTTCCACCTAATTATCTTCATCATTATATTATTATTCTTCCTCCTCTACCTCCTTTTATCCTTTTCTTTGTTACTTATCTACATGGTCTCTGTTTTCTTCTTCTTCCTCCTCCTCCTCCTTCTTCTCCTCTCCCCCCCCACTTCTGATTCCTTGCCCTCGTCCTCCTTCTTCCTCCTGGCTCCTACCACCTCCTTCATCTTCTCTCCCACCCTCCTGTTTTTTCCTCCCTCTCCTCCTCATTCCTTTTTATTCAAACTTTCTACCAATTTTCCTGCTCCGTCTTGTAAGAGCTCCTTCAACGTCCTTGACTCTTCACTCTCCGACGAGGAACAACACCTTGCTACTTGTCTTTTCCTTCGTCTTGAACACTGTCACCCGAGGCTGGAGGAGGAGGACTCTTCCCCCCAATATCCCCTTTGTCAGGTAGGTACCAAAAACTACTAAATACTGTACCAGAGATATTATATGATAGTTATCCTCCTCTCAGCTGGTGATTCAGTTGTGTGACAACCCTAACTGACTGAGTGATCTCTAACTAGTAGTAATTGGAGGGTGTACCTTTAACTAGCAGACATTGCGTAGTTAAGAGATGACTCCATGACTCCTCCTAGTTGGTAGTGATTTGAGCACGGGCCTTAATATTAGAGTCGAAGATTATCCTTTTAACTGGTGATTCGAGAACTCTACCCTTAACTGGTGATGCCATGTGGCCCCCTAACTGGTGGAGATTCGAGGACGCACTCATTAACTCGAAGACTTTCTGTATATAATAAGACATTGACTACGTTCCGCTAGCTGATGGCTATATGACCTGCCATCCCGTGGACTGAAACTGGGAAATTATCACGCAACAAAACTTCCAAATTACCGAAAAATACACGACAAAAAAACTTCCACTTAGTGACATCATACGACAAAACTTCATTAATTAGCGAACTTAGCACAGAAAAACCTTCCAATTAGCGATCATCCCACAGCAAAACTTCGCCAATTATCGAACACCACACAGCAACCTTCGAATTATTGAACATTACATATAAAAAAGACTTCGTAAATAGCGAACATCATATCACATAGCTTCTCTGGTTAAAGAACATCACACTGGACATTTTCTAACCGGGAGGAGAGGAGAGGAGAGGAGAGGAGAGGAGAGGAGAGGAGAGGAGAGGGGAGGAGAAGAGAAGAGAGGAGAGGAGAGGAGAGGAGAGGAGAGGAGGAAGTAGGGGTATTTTTGCCAGCTAGGGGTTAAAGTTCAGCTACCTCCGTCTATCCTCACTGACGGAAGCTGAGAAGAAATTAGGTTTCTCAACTACAATAAGTACATTTTAGTTTTTTTCTCTGGGAATGGCGAGGCTACAGGTTTACGGAAATGACACTGACCCGATAAGAGGTGTTGTGCTGGACCTGTGTGATGAGAAGGAATTGACGATGAGATAATGAGATAGGAATTGGTTTGATAAGAAATTGGGGATGATCTTATAATTTAAGAGACTTGTGCAATAAGGAACTGACAATAAACTGATGTAACTGGAACTTGTGGGTAATATTATGAGTATTACTTGCATGTGTGTGTGTGTGTGTGTGTGTGTGTGTGTGTGTGTGTGTGTGTGTGTGTGTATACGAGCCATCATCAGGAGCCGTCAACTGCATGAAGAGGGTCAATAAACCACCTTCCTCCTCCTCTCCCTCCTCCTTCATTCTCCTACTTCCCTTCCTCCTCCTAATCCTTCTCCTCCTCCTCCTTCTTCCCTTCCTCCTCCTAATCCTTCTCCACCTCCCCCTACTTCTCCTCCTCCTTCTTTCTCTTTAGTTACAGAGCAAATCATGAGCGACCATTGACCCAAATAGCTCTTCTTTTCAGGTAAGTGGCCTCGCTGATCGGATTTGCCACCACCAGCTTTATCAGTAAGGCACAGGAGACGTACAGACGGCAGCGCTTTGTCCAGTGTGATGATGGGTGGTTTAATGACGGAGGAGGAATGGGGATGGAGGAGGAATGGGGATGGATGAGGAATGGGGAGGGAGGAGGAATGGAGACGGAGGAAGAATGGGGATGGAGGAGGAATAGGGATGGAGGAGGAATGGGGAGGGAGGAAGAATGGGGATGGAGGAGGAATGGGGAGGGAGGAGGAATGGGGAGGGAGGAGGAATGGGGAGCGAGGAGGGAGTAGATATATGGGTAGGTGGTGTTGGTATTTTAAGAGTGTTGTGGAGAGAAAATTATGGGGAATAGAGAGGGGAAGAGAGGGTTTGAGTGGGAGGGAGGGTTTGGGTGGGAATGAGAGGGAGGGTTTTGGTGAGAGGGTTTGGGTGAGACGGAAAGTTTGAGTGGGAGGCTTTGAATGGAAGTGTTTGGGTGAGAGGGAAGGTTTGAGTGGGAGGCTTTGAGTGGAAAGGTTTGGGTGAGAGGGAAGGTTTGAGTGGGAGCGTTTGAGTCAAAGTGTTTCGGTGAGAGGGAAGGTTTGAGTGGGAGGCTTTGAGTGGAAAGGTTTGGGTGAGAGGGAAGGTTTGAGTGAGAGGGTTTGAGTGGAAAGGTTTGGGTGAGAGGGAAGGCTTGAGTGGGAGGCTTTGAGTGGAAGTGTTTGGGTGAGAGGGAAGGTTTGAGTGGGAGGGTTTGAGTGGAAAGGTTTGGGTGAGAGGGAAGGTTTGAGTGGGAGGCTTTGAGTGGAGAGGTTTGGGTGAGACGGAAGGTTTGAGTGGGAGGGTTTCACTAGGAAGGTTTGAGTGGGAGGGCTTGGGTGGAGAGGCTTGGGTGAGAGGGAAGGTTTGAGTGGGAGGCTTTGAGTGGAAAGGTTTGGGTGAGAGGGAAGGTTTGAGTGGGAGGCTTTGAGTGGAAAGGTTTGGGTGAGAGGGAAGGTTTGAGTGGGAGGCTTTGAGTGGAGAGGTTTGGGTGAGACGGAAAGTTTGAGTGGGAGGGTTTCACTAGGAAGGTTTGAGTGGGAGGGCTTGGGTGAGAGGGAAGGTTTGAGTGGGAGGCTTTGAGTGGAAAGGTTTGGGTGAGAGGGAAGGTTTGAGTGGGAGGCTTTGAGTGGAAAGGTTTGGGTGAGAGGGAAGGTTTGAGTGGAGAGGTTTGGATGAGACGGAAGGTTTGAGTGGGAGGGTTTCACTAGGAAGGTTTGAGTGGGAGGGCTTGGGTGAGAGGGAAGGTTTGAGTGGGAGGGCTTGGGTGAGAGGGAAGGTTTGAGTGGGAGGCTTTGAGTGGAGAGGCTTGGGTGAGAGGGAAGGTTTGAGTGGGAGGCTTTGAGTGGAAAGGTTTGGGTGAGAGGGAAGGTTTGAGTGGGAGGCTTTGAGTGGAAAGGTTTGGGTGAGAGGGAAGGTTTGAGTGGGAGGGTTTAAGTGGAGAGGTTTGGGTGAGAGGGAAGGTTTGAGTGGGAGGCTTTGAGAAAAAAGATCATTTATATTCACATCGATTCACAGGATAAACTAACTATTGCCTCTACAGCATCAGTAAATAAGTCTCTCGCTACATGAAATATACACCCATGAAATAATCGAGTGGCAGAGTTAAGCTGAGTTTATCTAATTCAAAAGTTATCAAAGAGCTTTACGCCTGTGGCTGATATTACTAAACTTCCTCGTCCTACCCTGAGTATAACCACACAACCACCACAACTACACAACCACACAACCACACAACCACACAACTACACAACCACACAGCTACACAACCACTCAACCACCACAACTACACAACTACACAACTACACAACTACACAACCACACAACCACCACAACCACCACAACCACACAACCATACAACCAAACACCTACACAACCACACAACTACACAACCACACAACCACACAACTACACAACCACACATCCACACAACCACACAACTACACAACCACACAACTACACAACCACACAACCACACAACCACACAACTACACAACTACACAACCACACAGCTACACAACTACACAACTACACAACTACACAACCACACAACTACCACAACCACACAACTACCACAACCACACAACTACACAACTACCACAACCACACAACTACACAACTAAACAACTACACAACTACCACAACCACACAACCACACAACTACACAACTACACAACTACCACAACCACACAACTACACAACTAAACAACTACACGACTACCACAACCACACAACCACACAACTACACAACCACACAGCTACACAACTACACAACTACACAACTACCACAACCACACAACTACACAACTAAACAACTACACAACCACACAACTACACAACTACACAACTACACAACTACCACAACCACACAACTACACAACTAAACAACTACACAACTACCACAACCACACAACCACACAACTACACAACTACACAACCACACAGCTACACAACTACACAACTACACAACTACCACAACCACACAACTACACAACTAAACAACTACACAACCACACAACCACACAACCACACAACTACACAACTACACAGCTACACAACTAAACAACTACACAACTACCACAACCACACAACTACACAACTACACAACTACACAACCACACAACTACCACAACCACACAACTACACAACTAAACAACTACACAACTACCACAACCACACAACTACACAACTACACAACTACACAACCACACAACCACACAACTACACAACTACACAACTACACAACCACCACAACCACACAACTACCACAACCACACAACTACACAACTACCACAACCACACAACTACACAACTAACCAACTACACAACTACCACAACCACACAACCACACAACCACTCAACCACACAACCACACAACCACTCAACCACACAACTACACAACCACACAACTGCACAATCACTCAACCACTCAACCACACAACCACACAACTACACAACCACACAACCACACAACCACTCAACCATACAACTACACAACCACACAACCACACAACCACACAACCACACAACTACACAACCACACAACCACACAACCACACAACCACTCAACCACACAACCACACAACCACACAACTACACAACTACACAACCACTCAACCACACAACTACACAACCACACAACCACACAACCACACAACTACACAACCACACAACCACACAACTCAAACACAAGGATAACAGAGGAGAAAATTATTGTTTGTGTTTCTGTAATATAAATGTTAAAAATTATTAGCGACCATAACTGTTTACTATGAGTCATATTATTAAAATATTTTATATGATTTTTAGCGCTGTCAACCCCCGGCTTCCCTGACATCCGTGCTTTAGCGTATTTTAATTTCCCTGAGAACAAACCCTAGGAATAGTTATTATGATTCCCTTGATGACTGTAGCGGCCAGAGGAACGAGATGAATGATGAAGATTTGATAGAAGTAGAGATATATAATAAAGGGGGAAGTAGTGGTAGGTATTAAAGGGTAGAGTTGAGGGTATGAGATTTATGGGGGAACTCAGGGGGATATGTGATGCCTGGGAGGATAAGTGAAATATATATTTTTTTTTATTTTTGAGTGGAGGGCTATGGTTGCCACCCCTCAGACATGAAAATGAGGCCTATTCTGACTGAATGACTGGCTGACTGAACCACACAACCACTCAACCACCATAACCACTCAATCACACAACCGCACAACCACCCAACCAACATAACCATACAATACCTTAACCACAAAATTACACAACAGCAAAACAACATAACCAACACGACCATACAACCAACACAACCACACAACCACACAACCAATACAACCACACAACCATACAACCACGTAACTACACAACCACTCAACTACACAACTACATAACCACTCAACCACTCAACTACACAACCACTCAACCACACAACCACACAACCACGCAACTACACAACCACTCAACCACACAACCACACAACCACTCAACTACACAACCACACAACCACACAACCACTCAACTACACAACCACACAACTACACAACCACTTAACTACACAACTACACAACCACAAAACCACATAACCACACTACCACTCAAACCATATATCCAACGCAACCACACAACCACAAAACCACATAACCACACTACCACACAACCACACGACTTAAGGCTCTCAACTACACGTGGTTACCCAGTATAACTCTTCGAGGACCAAGTGTTACTCTATTTGTGGGAAAACTTTTGACTACAAAGGTGGAATTTTCCCCACACGCGCTTAGGTCATTGGCTTAAGCCCTTGTCACTCACCCGATCTCACACTCTCACACACACACTCACACGCACTCACAATCACACGCGCTCACACACACTCACACACACTCACACAACAATCAACGTGGAGGTGTTATATGTTACGGAATATTAATAATTCCTGTAATTCCAGGAAATGAAAAAAAAGCGACAATTTAATCTACTGAAAACAGGAAATTACATATATTTTTTTAGTATTTGGATTATAATGCTTATGAGAATGGAAAAAATATATACGGGTGATGAACTACAGGAAATGAGTGTTATGAAAATATAAAAATTATTAAAGCATCGTCGTTATAACTAGAATATACAGTGGTAGGCCATGCTTTAATCAGGGTAACAATCACTTTTGGAAACTCTGCATTACTGACGATACAAACAGTTGTTGAAGATATATTACACACACACACACACACACACACACACACAGAGTCAACTCGGTGAAACGAACGGAGGAAACTACAAACTACTGCACTTCGGTCGTTTGGTAGTTGAGGTGCAGTTTCAACCTAACAGTATGTAAACAACCCCCCCCCCCCCCCTCCGGAGGTGACGACGTTAACCTTGTAGAGAGATGAGACCAGTCACGCCAAGTCTGTCTAGTGTGTGTGTGGGGGGGACCTTGATATCGTTCGCTTAGGATAAATAATGTCGGATATATTTTAAGAACATAAGAACATAAGAAAGTGGGATACTGCAGGAGGCCGACTGGCCCATACAGGGCAGATCCCTTTCACACCCATCCCAGCACTTCCATGTGCCTATCCAACTTCGTCTTGAAGCTCCCTAGCGTCCCCGATCCTACTATAGCACTCGGTAGCCTATTCCACATATCCACAACTCTATTACCAAACCAGTGCTTGCCTATATCCTTTCTGAATCGGAATTTATCTAATTTAAAGCCATTTGTTCTAGTTATTTCGTTATTACTGAGCTTCAGAACATCTTCCATTTTACCCTTGTTAATCCCACTCACCCACTTGTACACCTCTATCATATCTCCCCTAACTCTACGCCTCTCTAATGAATGCAAGCCTAAGCTTTTCAGTCTTTTTTCATATGTAAGGTTTCTAATATTATGGATCATTTTTGTCATTCTTCTTTGTACTCTCTCCAAAGAATCTATGTCCATTCTATAATAAGGACACCAGAACTGAACCGCATAATCCATGTGTGGCCTCACTAATGCTAGGTAAAGTTTCAAGATAACGTCAGCAGTTCTGTTACTCACAGACCTAGATATGAACCCTAGAATCCTGTTTGCCTTGTTGCGAACGCTAATACATTGTTTTCTAGGTTTCAAGTCGTTGCTAACAAATACACCTAGATCTTTTTCACAAACTGAGTTTTCTATTTCCGTGTTACCTAGTTTATACTTAACGTTTGTATTCGTCTTCCCTATCTGTAGTACCTTGCATTTATCAGTATTAAAATTCATTTGCCAGTCTACTGACCACTCATGTAAGGTATCTAGATCTCTTTGAAGGTGTTCAAAGTCACTGTCTGAATTTATCACTCTCCCCATTTTGGTATCATCTGCAAATTTACTAATCCTACTAGTTATGTCTAAATCAAGATCATTAATGAATATAACAAACAGCAGAGGGCCCAATACAGATCCCTGGGGAACTCCGCTTTTGACCGCACCCCAGTCTGACTTTAATCCATTTATGCTGACTCTTTGTTTCCTACCAGTTAACCATGACCTAATCCATTTTAATAATGATCCACCTATTCCATGTGCTTCTACCTTCCTTATCAATCTCTCATGAGGGACTCTATCGAATGCTTTACTGAAATCTAAATAAATTATATCATATGACTTATCATTATCTACCGCTTCATATACTTCTGAGAAAAAGCTAAGCAAATTTGTGAGACAAGAACGTCCCTGGGTGAACCCGTGCTGAGAAGAATGAATTAAGTTGAATGTTTCAAGGTGGCTTCTGATTTTTGTAGCAATAATTGACTCTAGCAACTTGCCTATGATTGACGTGAGACTAATGGGACGGTAATTTGATGCAATTGATTTATCACCCTTTTTGAAAATCGGAACTACATTTGCAAGTTTCCAAGCTTCTGGCACTAGGCCCGATTCTAATGACTTATTAAATAAAACTGCTAATGGATTACTCAACTCATCTCTACATTCTTTTAATATTCTAGCATATACCTCGTCTGGACCAGGCGATTTATGAGGCTTCAGTTTGTTAATTACTTTAAGCACATCGTTACTAGTAATATTGATATTCATCAACATATTTTCTATACTGTCGTTATATACCTTATGAACTTCTGGAAACTGTGCTAGGTTTTCATTTGTGAATACGGAGCGAAAATGACTATTTAACGTACTACACATTTCTAACTCATCATCAGTCATTTCTCCTGTCGTAGTTTTAAGGGGACCTATTGTATCTCTAACCTTTGATTTATACAGTTGATAAAAAGCTTTGGGGTTATTTTTCGATTCGTTTGCTATCTTGATTTCATAATTTCTCTTTGCTTTCCTAATTTCTGTTTTTACCTGTCTTGTTAGGTTCTGATAGTAACCAAGTAAGTGATTTTCGCCTTTCTTAACTTTTCTATATACTCCTTTCTTTTTCCCTAGAAGATCTAAGAGTCTATTATTCATCCATTTTGGTTGGTTCCGTATCGATCTGAATTTTCTTTTAGGGATGTGTTTATTTTGAGCATTATTGATTGTCGCAATAAATTGTTCATAAGTAGCTGCTAAATTAAATTCGGGGTTATCCCGTCCTAAGTTGACAGTTTCCGGAGGTGTGGGGGGGATTAATCTTTTGACCATAGGGTCATCCCTTAGGTCTCTCCTTAAGCTACCGTAATTAGCCTTCCTAAAATCCGGGATCAAGGCCGAATTTTCCTTCTTCCTGCCATCCCATATTATGTTAAAATATATGGCTTTATGATCACTGTTTCCTAGTTCGTCTCCAATCCCAACATCTTTTACTAGATTTTCATTATTACTGAGAACTAAATCGAGGATATTATTTCCTCTAGTGGGCGAGTTTATGAATTGATATAAAAAACTATCTTGTACTGCTTCTAGAAAATCTTCAGATTCATTATCGCTAAGTTGATTTTTCCAATCTATGCCTGAAAAGTTGAAATCGCCTAGAATACATACATTGTTTCTATCAGATGCCTTCTTTATTTCCTCCCATAGCAATTTACCATCGTTCCTACTCAAATTAGGTGGTCTATATATAACACCAATGACTACGGATTCACTGCCCTCACCAATCTCTACCCAAATACTTTCATTGTCGCTATTTGTTTTAATGTTTGATTTATTGCAGCTTTTTAATGACACCCTGATATACACTGCTACACCGCCACCTCTCCTTCCTACTCTGTCAAATTTAAATAGGTTATATCCTGGAATATGAAATTCTGCTAAAAAATGTTTGCTGTTTGAATTTATCCATGTTTCCGTTATTGCAATTATATCTATGTTCTCTTTACTAACAATGGCCCTGAGCTGGTCCATTTTGTTACACAGGCTTCTACTATTAGTATAATAAACACTCAATATATTTCTTCCGTTTCTATCTGTTTTACATTTATTACTTTGATGTTTGTTATTATGACTAACTATATTTTCGGCATTATCTACTTCTGTTTCACTACTTCCCAGGACCTGCTTGTTTTTTGACTCCCATTTTCCCCGACCCCTCTCTACTGGCGAAACCCCCCCTTCGGAGTGACAATTTCACGCTCCAGGGATGCAGACAACGTCTTTACCCCCTCACGAGACAAGTGTACTCCGTCGCGACAGTACAGGTAGTCGTTGCCATAAAATCGTTGCCAGTCATCAATGAATGCCCAACCATTGTTTGCACAATGTTTTTCCAGTCGGCAATTAATAGCAATTGCCCTGGACAGCCATTCACGACCAACCCCTCTTCTAGGCAAGACACCACATACTATCGGGATCCCTCCCCTATCTCTAATCTTCCCCAGCGCCTCCCTATACCTCTTGAAAAGTTCCTCACTCCTAACCTTACCTATGTCGTTTCCTCCCACACTAAGACACACTACTGGATTGGTACCCTCCCCTGACAAAACTCTGTCTAACCTCTCGGCTACATGCCCTATCCCAGCCCCAGGAAAACATACCCTAGTCCTACGTTTCCTATCTCTCGCACAAAAAGCCCTATCCATAAACCTCACCTGGCTGTCACCAACTACCACGACCTTACCTGTGGGCAGGGTTTGTACAACTGCCCTTTCCTCTCCTTGATCCATACCGTCCTGCCTCTTCTCTTCCTCTCCAGCTTCCTGCAGCACCTGGTAAGGGTTACTGCACTCCACACCCTGGTCAGCTTTCCTAAGCCTGACCCTAGTCCCCTTGGAGACAACCACTCTCCACGCCTGCTCCTCCTTCGCAGGTGTCCTGCTAGGCAGGACACCTACCTGAAGGAGTTCCGTCCTGAGGGCTTCATTTTCCCCCTTTAGAGTGTCAACCTCACTCCTCAACTGCCCCAGCTGCCTTAACAGCGTGGCAAGGAGGTCGTCCTTCCCCACACTCCCCTCCTCTTCCCCCACGGCACAACGATCCAAAGCGGCCATTTTCCTTGGTCTCTAGCGGGAGCACGATCAGCACGACCTTCTCCAAGCTGGGTCAGAGGTCAATTTTGACTTTAGGATTAATTTTTGTAGTACTTTTTTTTTTATAATTTGAAGTTACGATTTTCTTTGGTACTGAGGAAGTTAAGTGAAGTGTTTACAGTGAGTCAAACACCAGAGCTTAAACAAGTGAACAGCTAATTGATTACACCTGATCTCAAGTCACAAGGTAAGGATTCTTCTACCTGTGTTTTAAGGTTAATGATGGTAAGATATATCATCAAGCATCCTTGGATAATTTTCTTATATTGAGGCACGTGGTATAGGACTTTCTTAACCCCGTGAATTTAAGGCTAAGGGAGGTAAAGGTTAGTGTCCCTTGTCATCTCAAAGGGTGAAGGGGGTATGGGGTGCTGGAGGGTGAGGGGGTAGAGGGTGCGGAGGGGGAAGGGGTGAGGGAGGAACTAAAGGGTGACGGGTGATAGAGGAGGGGGAGGGGTAGGGGGTGTGGGAAGGTGAGGGTAACGTAAAATATGTTCTCTTTATTCACACATATTTTAGTGAATATATCTTAATTTTCCTGAACAAAATAGATTATGGTCTTTTTTGTCATAGTGTTTACGTTTTAAGTGAAAGGAGCGAACCATTTTGTGAAATAATTGGACGTTTATGAGTTGCCGCGTCTCATATCTCCTGTGTGTGTGTGTGTGTGTGCACTAGAGTTACCTCCACTTGAACGTACAGTACCATGGTCTGGAGTGTGTGTGTGTGAGGGCGAAGGTAGAGGTGGTAGCGTAGTGCTGTAGTCATGGGAGTTAAACCGTGGATTACTTCGTTTGCTGGTTCACAGTAGTTCAGTCTTAGTTACACGGTCGCGATATAAAAACAATAATAAGATAAACAAACAAAGCACCCATGTGATAGGTGTTATTCAGCAGTACGGTCACGCAAATAGAGTAATTTCGCTGTTTCATGCCAATTCATTCAGCCCTGACACCTCCCCCCAGGCTGTGGAACTGGAGTCACTCATAAAAGATACGGGCCGCCCTGAGAGAGGTCTTAGAACGCCTGGCCTATTAGTTCTGGTAACAGTGTCGTGGGGGGGGGGGGCGGTGAGAGGTGGTGTTGTGGTGGATCACTCCCATCTGCATGAACCACTGCCTCGGGTCATGACTTTTCAATGTACAACAAATACGGGGTGAATATAGCACTGTTATCCTGACCTCGCAATGTTTGAGAGCATACTGCCACCTTGGACATTTCTACCCACCTCAACTAGGAAAGGCCTCTCCCCGGCACACAAATCCAAACTATGGTGGAATGAGTATAAGAATGAACTCCCCTTTTTGCAGAATAAGCTTAGTTTGGGTATAAGAACATAAGAAAGTGGGATACTGCAGGAGGCCGACTGGCCCATACAGGGCAGATCCCTTTCACACCCATCCCAGCAATTCCATGTGTCTATCCAACTTCGTCTTGAAGCTCCCTAGCGTCCCCGATCCTACTATAGCACTCGGTAGCCTATTCCACATATCCACAACTCTATTACCAAACCAGTGCTTGCCTATATCCTTTCTGAATCGGAATTTATCTAATTTAAAGCCATTTGTTCTAGTTATTTCGTTATTACTGAGCTTCAGAACATCTTCCATTTTACCCTTGTTAATCCCACTCACCCACTTGTACACCTCTATCATATCTCCCCTAACTCTACGCCTCTCTAATGAATGCAAGCCTAAGCTTTTCAGTCTTTCTTCATATGGAAGGTTTCTAATATTATGGATCATTTTTGTCATTCTTCTTTGTACTCTCTCCAAAGAATCTATGTCCATTCTATAATAAGGAAACCAGAACTGAACCGCATAATCCATGTGTGGCCTCACTAATGCTAGGTAAAGTTTCAAGATAACGTCAGCAGTTCTGTTACTCACAGACCTAGATATGAACCCAAGAATCCTGTTTGCCTTGTTGCGAACGCTAATACATTGTTTTCTAGGTTTCAAGTCGTTGCTAACAAATACACCTAGATCTTTTTCACAAACTGAGTTTTCTATTTCCGTGTTACCTAGTTTATACTTAACGTTTGTATTCGTCTTCCCTATCTGTAGTACCTTGCATTTATCAGTATTAAAATTCATTTGCCAGTCTACTGACCACTCATGTAAGGTATCTAGATCTCTTTGAAGGTGTTCATAGTCACTGTCTGAATTTATCACTCTCCCCATTTTGGTATCATCTGCAAATTTACTAATCCTACTAGTTATGCCTAGTTATGCGATGAACAAAGTCAATATAATGATGATATTAGGATCTTAGAGTATAATGCGTAAAGGTAGCATAAATATTCTGTTAATTCACCTCGTATTACTTGTGCATGAAATGAGACGTCAATCGAGACAGTGGTTCGTGTAGAAGGCAGTGATCCACCACCTCCTCCCCTGCCTCTCACCGCCCCCTACGTCAGGTTACATTGTTACCAGATCTGAACTAGTAGCTTTCATTATCATAGTAAAGCTAACACACACACACACACACACACACACACACACACACACACACACACATACACAACTGGGAGAGAATAAACACCAAGAACACACACGGAGAACCACAGCAAAACGTCCAAGGAGTAGAATCACTCACCTGTAATCAATATTCATTTTCCCTAATCTCAGGTAAAAGAGGGTAAGTAGCCGACCCCGAGTGGTAGAACCTTAGTGGGGCGTTAAAAGGTTCCGGGGGAGAGGGGAGAAGGGAGAGAGTGGGGAGCCATTGAGTTAAAGTTACGAAAAAGGTTCAGACTGATAGGGAGATGGAGGGAGAGTGAGAGGGTGGGGATGGAGAGGGGTGGCGACTGTTGGAGAGGGAGGAGAGGGTGTTGATGTTAACTATCGAGGAAGGAAGGAAGGAAGAGTATATGGGTGAGGGGTGTAGTAACCCTATGCCTCCTCTTCCACCTCCTTCCCAGCTCCCTTACCCACACCCCACCTCCTCCTCCTCCTTTTCCTCCTCCTTCCCAGCTCTCTTACCCACACCCCTCCTTCTCCTCGTCCTCATCCTCCATATCCGTCTCCTTCTCTTCCTTCACCCACCCATCACCATCCTTATCAAGTAAAATGCAAGGTTTGGATTTTTGCTCAACCAGTAGACTATAAAACATTTGGTTTTGTCCTGCTGACTCTTACCTGCACACTCAGTTGGTTCAGACGTCTGCCACTCTCTCTCTCTCTCTCTCTTTCCTTTCTTCATTCCTTCTATCCTTTCTTCCTTCCTCCCTTCCTTCCTTCCGTCCTTTCCATCCTGTATCCCCTCCTTCCACCCCCCCCCTCTCTCTCTCTCTCTTTCCTTTCTTCATTCCTTCTATCCTTTCTTCATTCCTTCTATCCTTTCTTCCTTCCTCCCTTCCTTCCTTCCGTCCTTTCCATCCTTTATCCCCTCCTTCCACAACCCCTCTCTCTCTCTCTCTCTCTCTCTCTCTCTCTCTCTCTCTCTCTCTCTCTCTCTCTCTCTCTCTCTCTCTCCTTTCTTCATTCCTTCTATCCTTTCTTCCTTCCTCCCTTCCTTCCTTCCTTCCGTCCTTTCCATCCCTTATCCCCTCCTTCCACCCCCCCCTCTCTCTCTCTCCCTTCCCAGCCTCCCACACTCCCACCTACCCCCCTTATATCCATCCTTCCTTCCATCCTTCCTTCCCTCCTTCCTTCCTTCCATCCCAATCTTTAGATCCAAGTAATATCGAATGAAAAAATGATTCTCCACCATTTTTTTACTCATATGTGCCTGAGTTAGTAGGTCGTAAGAGTCACCAGCGAGAGAGGAAGTTGGTGTCATACTTTTAAGAAAATCAGTCGACTGTTGGCTTGAAAGTGAAAGGAATTTAAAGATGAGCTCTACACAACAGACAGACAGGCAGACAGGCAGACAGACAGGCAGACAGACAGGCAGACACACAGACAGACAGACAAACAGACAGACTAAAGGGTAACTCAGTTTTAAAGGTCTCTGTACTAATGGGGGTAAACACTAACGAGTCCTGGTACCTACTTCACTAATAATAGGATAGAGTAATTTAAATGGGGCTGAATACAAATGGGGTTGCAAGATAATGGGTTCTTAAGTGTTAGGTGAGGTTAGGTGAGGTGAGGTGAGGTTAGGTTAGGTGAGGCTAGGTGAGGTGAGGTGAGGTTAGGTGAGGTTAGGGTTTGCTAAGATAGGGGCCCATATGACCTGTATATATTGACAAATGAATAACTAGAACGGGATACACCCCCTCATCTACCACCAACCAGTAGTACTAAACACTCCCTCATCTACCACCTACCAGTAGTACTAAACACTCCCTCATCTACCACCTACCAGTAGTACTAAACACTCCCTCATCTACCACCTACCAGTAGTACTAAACACTCCCTCACCTACCACCTACCAGTAGTACTAAACACTCCCTCATCTACCACCTACCAGTAGTACTAAACACTCCCTCATCTACCACCTACCAGTAGTACTAAACACTCCCTCATCTACCACCTACCAGTAGTACTAAACACTCCCTCATCTACCACCTACCAGTAGTACTAAACACTCCCTCATCTACCACCTACCAGTAGTACTAAACACCCCCTCATCTACCACCTACCAGTAGTACTAAACACTCCCTCACCTACCACCTACCAGTAGTACTAAACACCCCCTCATCTACCACCTACCATTAGTACTAAACACTCCCTCACCTACCACCTACCAGTAGTACTAAACACTCCCTCACCTACCACCTACCAGTAGTACTAAACACTCCCTCATCTACCACCTACCAGTAGTACGAAACACTCCCTCATCTACCACCTACCAGTAGTACTAAACACTCCCTCATCTACCACCTACCAGTAGTACTAAACACTCCCTCACCTACCACCTACCAGTAGTACTAAACACCCCTTCATCTACCACCTACCAGTAGTACTAAACACTCCCTCATCTACCACCTACCAGTAGTACTAAACACTCCCTCATCTACCACCTACCAGTAGTACTAAACACTCCCTCATCTACCACCTACCAGTAGTACTAAACACTCCCTCACCTACCACCTACCAGTAGTACTAAACACTCCCTCATCTACCACCTACCAGTAGTACTAAACACTCCCTCATCTACCACCTACCAGTAGTACTAAACACCCCCTCATCTACCACCTACCAGTAGTACTAAACACTCCCTAACCTACCACCTACCAGTAGTACTAAGCACTCCCTCACCTACCACCTACCAGTAGTACTAAACACTCCCTCATCTACCACCTACCAGTAGTACTAAACACTCCCTCACCTACCACCTACCAGTAGTACTAAACACTCCCTCACCTACCACCTACCAGTAGTACTAAACACCCCCTCATCTACCACCTACGAGTAGTACTAAACACTCCCTCATCTACCACCTACCAGTAGTACTAAACACTCCCTCATCTACCACCTACCAGTAGTACTAAACACTCCCTCACCTACCACCTACCAGTAGTACTAAACACTCCCTCACCTACCACCTACCAGTAGTACTAAACACTCCCTCATCTACCACCTACCAGTAGTACTAAACACTCCCTCACCTACCACCTACCAGTAGTACTAAACACTCCCTCATCTACCACCTACCAGTAGTACTAAACACTCCCTCACCTACCACCTACCAGTAGTACTAAACACTCCCTCATCTACCACCTACCAGTAGTACTAAACACTCCCTCATCTACCACCTACCAGTAGTACTAAACACTCCCTCATCTACCACCTACCAGTAGTACTAAACACTCCCTCATCTACCACCTACCAGTAGTACTAAACACTCCCTCATCTACCACCTACCAGTAGTACTAAACACTCCCTCATCTACCACCTACCAGTAGTACTAAACACTCCCTCATCTACCACCTACCAGTAGTACTAAACACTCCCTCATCTACCACCTACCAGTAGTACTAAACACTCCCTCATCTACCACCTACCAGTAGTACTAAACACTCCCTCATCTACCACCTACCAGTAGTACTAAACACTCCCTCATCTACCACCTACCAGTAGTACTAAACACTCCCTCATCTACCACCTACCAGTAGTACTAAACACTCCCTCATCTACCACCTACCAGTAGTACTAAACACTCCCTCATCTACCACCTACCAGTAGTACTAAACACTCCCTCATCTACCACCTACCAGTAGTACTAAACACTCCCTCATCTACCACCTACCAGTAGTACTAAACACTCCCTCATCTACCACCTACCAGTAGTACTAAACACTCCCTCATCTACCACCTACCAGTAGTACTAAACACTCCCTCATCTACCACCTACCAGTAGTACTAAACACTCCCTCATCTACCACCTACCAGTAGTACTAAACACTCCCTCATCTACCACCTACCAGTAGTACTAAACACTCCCTCATCTACCACCTACCAGTAGTACTAAACACTCCCTCATCTACCACCTACCAGTAGTACTAAACACTCCCTCATCTACCACCTACCAGTAGTACTAAACACTCCCTCATCTACCACCTACCAGTAGTACTAAACACTCCCTCACCTACCACCTACCAGTAGTACTAAACACTCCCTCACCTACCACCTACCAGTAGTACTAAACACTCCCTCATCTACCACCTACCAGTAGTACTAAACACTCCCTCACCTACCACCTACCAGTAGTACTAAACACTCCCTCACCTACCACCTACCAGTAGTACTAAACACCCCTTCATCTACCACCTACAGTAGTACTAAACACTCCCTCATCTACCACCTACCAGTAGTACTAAACACTCCCTCATCTACCACCTACCAGTAGTACTAAACACTCCCTCATCTACCACCTACCAGTAGTACTAAACACTCCCTCACCTACCACCTACCAGTAGTACTAAACACTCCCTCATCTACCACCTACCAGTAGTACTAAACACTCCCTCACCTACCACCTACCAGTAGTACTAAACACTCCCTCATCTACCACCTACCAGTAGTACTAAACACTCCCTCATCTACCACCTACCAGTAGTACTAAACACTCCCTCATCTACCACCTACCAGTAGTACTAAACACTCCCTCATCTACCACCTACCAGTAGTACTAAACACTCCCTCATCTACCACCTACCAGTAGTACTAAACACCCCCTCATCTACCACCTACCAGTAGTACTAAACACTCCCTCACCTACCACCTACCAGTAGTACTAAACACTCCCTCATCTACCACCTACCAGTAGTACTAAACACTCCCTCATCTACCACCTACCAGTAGTACTAAACACTCCCTCATCTACCACCTACCAGTAGTACTAAACACTCCCTCATCTACCACCTACCAGTAGTACTAAACACTCCCTCATCTACCACCTACCAGTAGTACTAAACACTCCCTCATCTACCACCTACCAGTAGTACTAAACACTCCCTCATCTACCACCTACCAGTAGTACTAAACACTCCCTCATCTACCACCTACCAGTAGTACTAAACACTCCCTCATCTACCACCTACCAGTAGTACTAAACACTCCCTCATCTACCACCTACCAGTAGTACTAAACACTCCCTCATCTACCACCTACCAGTAGTACTAAACACTCCCTCATCTACCACCTACCAGTAGTACTAAACACTCCCTCATCTACCACCTACCAGTAGTACTAAACACTCCCTCATCTACCACCTACCAGTAGTACTAAACACTCCCTCATCTACCACCTACCAGTAGTACTAAACACTCCCTCACCTACCACCTACCAGTAGTACTAAACACTCCCTCATCTACCACCTACCAGTAGTACTAAACACTCCCTCACCTACCACCTACCAGTAGTACTAAACACTCCCTCATCTACCACCTACCAGTAGTACTAAACACCCCTTCATCTACCACCTACCAGTAGTACTAAACACTCCCTCATCTACCACCTACCAGTAGTACTAAACACTCCCTCATCTACCACCTACCAGTAGTACTAAACACTCCCTCATCTACCACCTACCAGTAGTACTAAACACTCCCTCATCTACCACCTACCAGTAGTACTAAACACTCCCTCATCTACCACCTACCAGTAGTACTAAACACTCCCTCACCTACCACCTACCAGTAGTACTAAACACTCCCTCATCTACCACCTACCAGTAGTACTAAACACTCCCTCATCTACCACCTACCAGTAGTACTAAACACTCCCTCATCTACCACCTACCAGTAGTACTAAACACTCCCTCATCTACCACCTACCAGTAGTACTAAACACTCCCTCATCTACCACCTACCAGTAGTACTAAACACTCCCTCACCTACCACCTACCAGTAGTACTAAACACTCCCTCATCTACCACCTACCAGTAGTACTAAACACTCCCTCATCTACCACCTACCAGTAGTACTAAACACTCCCTCACCTACCACCTACCAGTAGTACTAAACACTCCCTCACCTACCACCTACCAGTAGTACTAAACACTCCCTCATCTACCACCTACCAGTAGTACTAAACACTCCCTCATCTACCACCTACCAGTAGTACTAAACACTCCCTCATCTACCACCTACCAGTAGTACTAAACACTCCCTCATCTACCACCTACCAGTAGTACTAAACACTCCCTCACCTACCACCTACCAGTAGTACTAAACACTCCCTCATCTACCACCTACCAGTAGTACTAAACACTCCCTCATCTACCACCTACCAGTAGTACTAAACACTCCCTCATCTACCACCTACCAGTAGTACTAAACACTCCCTCATCTACCACCTACCAGTAGTACTAAACACTCCCTCATCTACCACCTACCAGTAGTACTAAACACTCCCTCACCTACCACCTACCAGTAGTACTAAACACTCCCTCATCTACCACCTACCAGTAGTACTAAACACTCCCTCATCTACCACCTACCAGTAGTACTAAACACTCCCTCACCTACCACCTACCAGTAGTACTAAACACTCCCTCATCTACCACCTACCAGTAGTACTAAACACTCCCTCACCTACCACCTACCAGTAGTACTAAACACTCCCTCACCTACCACCTACCAGTAGTACTAAACACTCCCTCATCTACCACCTACCAGTAGTACTAAACACTCCCTCATCTACCACCTACCAGTAGTACTAAACACTCCCTCATCTACCACCTACCAGTAGTACTAAACACTCCCTCATCTACCACCTACCAGTAGTACTAAACACTCCCTCATCTACCACCTACCAGTAGTACTAAACACCCCTTCATCTACCACCTACCAGTAGTACTAAACACTCCCTCATCTACCACCTACCAGTAGTACTAAACACTCCCTCATCTACCACCTACCAGTAGTACTAAACACTCCCTCATCTACCACCTACCAGTAGTACTAAACACTCCCTCATCTACCACCTACCAGTAGTACTAAACACTCCCTCATCTACCACCTACCAGTAGTACTAAACACTCCCTCATCTACCACCTACCAGTAGTACTAAACACTCCCTCATCTACCACCTACCAGTAGTACTAAACACCCCCTCATCTACCACCTACCAGTAGTACTAAACACTCCCTCATCTACCACCTACCAGTAGTACTAAACACCCCTCATCTACCACCTACCAGTAGTACTAAACACTCCCTCACCTACCACCTACCAGTAGTACTAAACACTCCCTCATCTACCACCTACCAGTAGTACTAAACACTCCCTCATCTACCACCTACCAGTAGTACTAAACACTCCCTCACCTACCACCTACCAGTAGTACTAAACACTCCCTCACCTACCACCTACCAGTAGTACTAAACACTCCCTCACCTACCACCTACCAGTAGTACTAAACACTCCCTCATCTACCACCTACCAGTAGTACTAAACACTCCCTCATCTACCACCTACCAGTGCCACTAAACACTCCCTCATCTACCACCTACCAGTAGTACTAAACACTCCCTCATCTACCACCTACCAGTAGTACTAAACACTCCCTCATCTACCACCTACCAGTAGTACTAAACACCCCCTCATCTACCACCTACCAGTACCACTAAACACCCCCCAGACCCTCCCCTCCCTACACCTCACACCCATCACAGCTGAGAGGGCTAAAGGTCTCTACTCCACAATCGATAACTTTTTTTCTGCCCTCGGGTTCTTAGGACTTCGGGCGAGGTGAGGAAAGTAGCGATTCTCGAGAGGTGAGGAGGAGGGGGGAGTGCTGAGGGGTGAGGGGGAGGGGTAAGGGAGAGGGGAGAGTGCTGAGGGGTGATGCAGAGGGGAGAGTGGAGAATTACGCAACATTTATGCGGGAAAAGGGGAGGGGGGAGGTTCTTAACGCCATTTCAGCGACTTGTCGACCAGAAAGGAAATGGGTGGACCTTTCAAAGGGAGGGTGTTACGTGAGGTAGTAGGGAGTCGGAAAAGGACTGTAGGAGCCAATATTTACTGACCAGTCGACCAGGATACAGAGGCTTTAAAAGTACAACCTTGAAAAACTTTTATATTTCCGTAGATAAATTTCTTCATACCTTAAAAAAAGAATTATTTCATTTTAGTACGCATAAACGATTGACTCTTTACCGTGTGTTCATTTTGTGTTCTTGTATCTACTTGTTCAAATAACCTTATATTTTACACTAAAATTAAAAGTAGCTTGATATTGAAAATCATGTTTTCTGACCAAGATTCTCAATGGCTCGTCCGATAACCTTTTTACTTAAGTCGGGTTATAACTCATCCAAATGGCTACCTTGAGGGAAAGCCACTTAAAAATAACGTTTAAAATAACACCAAAACCTAAAATGTTTACTATTCTTCATCTCCTTTATCAATGTTTTGTTAATCCCATATTTACTGCGAGTTCTTTTATCATTACTGTAATCGGCCCTGCGTTTCTTCTCTATTTACTCCCGATTCTCACATCCTCTCTACATTATCATCTTTGCCTTCCCCGAGCACATACAGTATAAGACTAAGGGAACACAATGATAAATAAAGGCAGAGAGAGAGAGAGAGAGAGAGAGAGAGAGAGAGAGAGAGAGAGAATAATTTCAATGCAAATGTTATAGTTTTGGCTGAGACTAGGACAGACACAAACACAGTCATTCATATTGTTGCAAGCACAGCAGAAGAAAAAGATGTGGACACTTGTATAAATAACAACACACACACACACACACACACACACACACACACACACACACACACACACACACACCTAGCTAATCACGAAAGCATGCCTGTACAAACGTAAGCAATTTTCAAAGGTTTACTTAGGTCGAATCATATAACTCATCCAAATAGCTTGAAGGAAAACCACTGATAATTAATTAACGTTGAAAATGACACCAAAAATACACTGAGACTCTACCTGAAGTGGCTACTCGGGGTCTAAGATCTTCACTGAGGAACAAGATTTAACTTTGTTGATTATATGTGAGAATTCAAACACCTTTAGATCTGAAGGAGGAGGCGTAGGAGGTACAAGTATCTTAACTGTAGTCAACTAACAGTATTCCCTCCGCCATCCGGGAACTTCTTAACACACTCTTCCAATAGTCCCTTTTCACCGCTCTAACTTAGTCAAAGGGCGAATGTTTAACCCGGATACAAGCCTGAACCAAGTTAGCCTAAGTTTGGATGGCGCCGCCTGCAGGTCTGGGGGTGGACGAGGGTATATTTGATCTCGGTTACTTAGCGGGTACAGTGGTGCGGTCTAGGTACAATAACCCGGAAATATGGGTATAGTATAAACGTGATATAAATGGGTCTGTGGATGGCTGTCACTAAGAAGTTGCCATCATCATCACCACAACAACACCAACAACACCTAGATAAGTGAGTTGTGTCCCTGTTTATAACCCAGGAAGACCGGACATCTCACTAACTGCACTGTACCTCGGAATTCAATCCACCAACTGTATCCAGGTTAGCTATTACTGATGGGTAAAGGAGGTGCAGTGGCACAATTAAAGGTAAAGTTAGGGTACAGGATTGTAGTGCATATAGGATACAATAAACCTGAATTATCGTAGGAGTATGGTACAGTTAAAGGTACAATGACGTCAAAGATGGTACGACAAAAGTGCGGTACATTAATGGAGTATCTTAGTGCGGTACATTAATTAGGCACATTAGTAAGGGACATTAGTATGGTACATTATTAAGGGTCATCTGTATGGTACATCACTATGGTACATCACTATGGTACATCACTATGGTACATCATAGAGAAGAGAGTCGTGATTTCTGGTGTTTTAGTGTTTGTAAATGTAATGTTTTTCCATAGAGTGAAGGGCTAGATAAACCCTCTATTGTCATTGGCTGAATCAATTTTTTTTTTCGACCCAAAAATTGACGATGGGACATTTGCCTAAACAAACTCGATTTGATTTTTCATTCTTTTTCTCTTTGGCATTTTCGTTTAGTGGTATATTTCATTCTGGGATCGTCTATCTATCTATCTATCTATCTGGCCCCAGTTCTGATTATTATTTGACTGCTCTCTCTCTCTCTCTCTCTCTCTCTCTCTCTCTCTCTCTCTCTCTCTCTCTCTCTCTCTCTCCTTCGTGAGCTAGAAACAGTTAGTTAATGTTTTCTGGACCAGTCATTTATCTACCTGCTTATGGGCTGATCGAGGAGGTGAGAGAGTACTGTAAACACCAATTGAGTACACTATTAATCCCTTGAGTACGATGTTGAACCCCTGAGTACAATGAATTAATATAATGAGTGAGATATTTTGACCTCCTTGAGTACGATAATTTAACCTTTCAAGTACGATACCCTATCACTCTCAGCATGAAGATCTATTCTACTGAGTACCATAACCTTGTACTCAGAAGGTTAAGTCCTAGTACTCAAGTAATTTATTATAATCTCAGTATGATTATTATCCTTGTGCCAAAATAGAATAAATATGAGAAAGAGAGAGAGAGAGAGAGAGAGAGAGAGAGAGAGAGTGAGAGAAAGAGAGGGGAAGGGAAATGAAAAAAAAATTAATGGAGGGAGAGGGGAAAGGGACAAACAGATGAAACAAGAGTAGAGAGGGGAAAAGAGAGAGAGAGAGAGAGAGAGAGAGAGAGAGAGAGAGATGGAGAGAGAGATAAAAGAGACAGCGAGAGAGTGGGAGATAGAGATAGAGCGTGAGATAGCGAGAGACACACAGACAGACAAAGAGACAGAGGGTAGAGAATGGCGAAAGAAAGTTAACGAGGAATGAATACTAAGTGATGCGTCTCTCTCTCTCTCTCTCTCTCTCTCTCTCTCTCTCTCTCTCTCCACACCATCACAAATTGCTACCTACAATATTAAGGAGAATTTGTATCACACTCTGATAGCCTCTCCTCCCCATGAGTCTCCTTCACTAGCCTCTCCTCCCCATGAGTCTCCTTCACTAGCCTCTCCTCCCCATGAGTCTCCTTCACTAGCCTCTCCTCCCCATGAGTCTCCTTCACTAGCCTCTCCTCCCCATGAGTCTCCTTCACTAGCCTCTCCTCTCCATGAGTCTCCTTCACTAGCCTCTCCTCCCCATGAGTCTCCTTCACTAGCCTCTCCTCCCCATGAGTCTCCTTCACTAGCCTCTCCTCTCCATGAGTCTCCTTCACTCCTCATTATGTGTTATGTTCCCTCCATTTTCACTACATCCTGGGGTGTTGTGTCTGTACGTCTGTAAGGATAAAGTATGGTGATTTTTATAGCCTACTTCCTGTGTGTGTGTGTGTGTGTGTGTGTGTGTGTGTACGATGATCAGAGTTTAGTGGAATTATAGCCTCTTTTTGCCTCTCTGGTGAAGGGGGGTGGACCGCTACTTCAGGCGGTCAAGTTCTTTTTTTCTTTGATTTCGTTTTTTTTTTTTTTACTCATTTCTTTCAGTTAGAGTTTCATTGTTTAGTTGTTGTTGTTGTTGTTGGTGGTGGTGTTGGTGTAGTTGTTGTTGTTGTTGATTTTATTGTTGTTGTTGTTCTTGTTAGTGGTATTGTTGTTGTTGTTGTTGTTGTTAGTGGTATTGTTGTTGTTGTTGTCGTTGTTGTTGTTGGTGTAGTTGTTGTTGTTGTTGTTGGTGGTGGTGTAGTTGTTGTTATTGTTGTTGGTGTAGTTGTTGTTGTTGTTGTTGTTGTTGTTGTTGTTGGTGTAGTTGTTGTTGTTGTTGTTGTTGTTGTTGTTGGTGTAGTTGTTGTTGTTGTTGTTGTTGTTGTTGGTGTAGTTGTTGTTGTTGTTGTTGGTGTAGTTGTTGTTGTTGTTGTTGTTGTTGGTGTAGTTGTTGTTGTTGTTGTTGTTGTTGTTGTTGGTGTTGTTGTTGTTGTTGTTGTTGTTGTTGGTGGTGTAGTTGTTGTTGTTGGTGTAGTTGTTGTTGTTGTTGTTGTTGGTGTAGTTGTTGTTGTTGGGTTTTGCCAGCCTACACTAACGTCACCTTCGGGTTACAACTATTAGACTGAGTTTATTAGTATGACTTTTTCTTTGTAAAGTTATCTGATGTTAAAACCTACATACATCCTGTGCTTGGTGCTTCATGACCCTGGAAGTTGAAGCACCTGAAGCGTAACCCACAACAGTAGTACCGATGACTGTAGTTGTGTGAGAGTTTGTGACCAGGCCTGACTGACTCCCTATTCCTGACTGTTCACATAAAATACCTGTAAACATTTTTTCTTTTTTTGTGCAATAGAATTAAAACTTTATTAAATATTCGATCAATTAAATTATCAATAACACAAAAACTAATAGAACTCTTTACATATTTCAACTAATAGTTTCATTTCACTGTATTAATTTAATTATCTAATAAAATGTTCGACCAAAAATAATAATGAAAGTGGAAAAAATATACATATTGAGTATTAAGTTAGACAGGTGTGTGTAGTTTGATGCTCAGGTAAATATATTTTAATTAATATACCTCTATGTCGTGGGGTTTTGCTTGAGTTATGGGAACATGATGATAATACGATAAGAATTAGATAATAACATTAACATTCAGGATCTGTTGGAAAGGAAATGGAAAAGGGATGAGGTCTGTCTGTCTGTCTGTCTGTCTGTCTGTTTATCTACCTCTCTCTCTCTCTCTCTCTCTCTCTCTCTCTCTCTCTCTCTCTCTCTCTCTCTCTCTTCTCTCTCTCAAGTTTAATTACCGGTCGTACTGTCGCTCCTGCTTCCAATTATGCAAGGATGGGCGAGTAAAAAAGAAGCTTATTATGAGTCCCAGGAGTGATGGGGGCCTCCTTCCTCACACACACTCAAGGGATACCAGCACACTACCCTGGTCACATCCTCTCTCTCCACGTATCTCGGGTGTGACGTGAGAGAGAGAGGGAGAGACTGTATCTTTCCCTTAGTCTTTATCTTTTCTGTCCTTCATTTATCCTTTATACTTCTAATGCTCTTCCCCTTATTTTCCTTTCACACCTTACCTTTTCCACCTTACACTTTCCCTTCATACCTCACCTTTCTCCTCCCTCCTCTTACGATCTTCTCATAAATATCTTCCCCCCTTCCACCCCATCACTCCACGCCTCTTCTCCTTACCATCCTTCCTCACATTTCTCTCCTTGGTTTTCCCTTCTTTTTTCCCCTGCTTGTCGTGTTTTCCCCCCACCACTGTAGATCAACACCTCGGCCACAGCAGTCAGAGGATCGTGTTGTCTCGTCTATCACGCCCAACGGATGACGTGTGTCCATCCCCCGAGCAAAACCCTTCGATCTGTGGTCAGGCGAGGGAGGCCATTTCAATCCCTTGTTACAAATCCTCTTTTCTTTCTTGTGGCTCAGGGGAAAAAACAGAGAATAGGGAAACAAATAAATAATTCAATGACCACAACGAGATAGAAGGAGGTTGTTGTATTGGCCGTATTGTTGTGGTAGGAGGTTGTTGTATTGTCCGTATTGTTGTGGTAGGAGGTTGTTGTATTGTCCGTATTGTTGTGGTAGGAGGTTGTTGTATTGGTCGTATTGTTGTGGTAGGAGGTTGTTGTATTGGCCGTATTGTTGTGGTAGGAGGTTGTTGTATTGGCCGTATTGTTGTGGTAGGAGGTTGTTGTATTGTCCGTATTGTTGTGGTAGGAGGTTGTTGTATTGGCCGTATTGTTGTGGTAGGAGGTTGTTGTATTGGCCGTATTGTTGTGGTAGGAGGTTGTTGTATTGGCCGTATTGTTGTGGTAGGAGGTTGTTGTATTGGCCGTATTGTTGTGGTAGGAGGTTGTTGTATTAACCGTATTGTTGTGGTAGGAGGTTGTTGTATTAGCCGTATTGTTGTGGTAGGAGGATGTTGTATTAGCCGTATTGTTGTGGTAGGAGGTTGTTGTATTAGCCGTATTGTTGTGGTAGGAGGTTGTTGTATTAGCCGTATTGTTGTGGTAGGAGGTTGTTGTATTAGCCATATTGTTGTGGTAGGAGGTTGTTGTATTGGCCGTATTGTTGTGGTCGGAGGTTGTTGTATTGGCCGTATTGTTGTGGTAGGAGGTTGTTGTATTGGCCGTATTGTTGTGGTAGGAGGTTGTTGTATTAACCGCATTGTTGTGGTAGGAGGTTGTTGTATTAGCCGTATTGTTGTGGTAGGAGGTTGTTGTATTAGCCGTATTGTTGTGGTAGGAGGTTGTTATATTAGCCGTATTGTTGTGGTAGGAGGTTGTTGTATTAGCCGTATTGTTGTGGTAGGAGGTTGTTGTATTAGCCGTATTGTTGTGGTAGGAGGTTGTTGTATTAGCCGTATTGTTGTGGTAGGAGGTTGTTGTATTGGCCGTATTGTTGTGGTAGGAGGTTGTTGTATTGGCCATATAGTTGTGATGGAAGGAGGTTGTTGTATTGGCCGTATTGTTGTGGTAGAAGGTTGTTGTATTGGCCATATTGTAGTGATGGCCAGAAGAATAAATTTATACTGCCCTGGAAAACAATACAATGGAACTGGTATATTTCCCATGAGGACTATAGTTGCTCCCTCCTTTCCATTCCTAGAAAGAAAGAAAGAGAGAGAGAGAGAGAGAGAGAGAGAGAGAGAGAGAGAGAGAGAGAGAGTCTTATCATCTTCTACTTGCGTGTTTTTCTTCAACAGTTCCTGGGGTCTCTTTATCATGGTGGGTGTGTGGCTATAATGTGGCAGGCATCGCTCACCTTGTCTCTTATGGGAGATATTCACGACCAGTTTATAAAGACCATCCCCCTTTAACCTCTCCTACCAGCTCTGTCATCTGTGTATGGATTGTGACTTATGTGTTTTTTATTCATTGTTTTATATTTTTTTTTTACAATCACTTATGTAAAATTAATTGATTTGATGTGATTTGAGTCCGTATGTTTTAATTTTTGGTGGTTGTTGTTTTCCTTATTTATTTATCAGTTAGTCAATTAGGTGATCATTCAGTTAATTAACCATTCAATCAGTTAATTAGTTTTATCAGTCATTCAATAAACCAGTAAGCCAGTTAGTTAGCCATTTAATCAGTCAACCAGCTAGTCAATCATTCAGTCAGTTAGTCATTCAACCAGTCAATCAGTTAGTCATTCAACAATCAATCCGTCAATCAATCAATCAGTCATTCATTCAGCCAGTCAGTCAGTCACACAGTCAGACAGTCACACAGTCAATCAGTCATACAGTCAGCCAGTCACACAGTCAGTCAGTCACACAGTCAGTCAGTCACACAGTCAGCCAGTCACACAGTCAGCCAGTCACACAGTCAGTCAGTCACACAGTCAGTCAGTCAGCCAGTCAGTCAGTCAATCAGTCAATCAGTCACACAGTCAGCCAGTCACACAGTCAGTCAGTCACACAGTCAGACAGTCAGACAGTCACACAGTCAGTCAGTCAGTCACACAGTCAGACAGTCACACAGTCAGACAGTCAGACAGTCACACACTAAATAAACCAAATACTCGAGGAAAAAAGTAAAACACACCTTTACCAGAAACACCAAGAAGCTGTACCCTTAAGCGGTGTGTGTTGGAGGGGCCGTATGTAGAGTAAACACCTAACTGAAGAAGGTTTGTTTGTCTAAGAGTATTGGTAACAGTGGGTTGTTATTCTTTAATGCTGTTTTGTACATATAGCGGGATTCTGAGAGAGAGAGAGAGAGATTGTATATGCATGTGTGTGGACGTATTTTTGTGTATATACTGTATGTTTAACTATGTGAATCCATTTATGTGTATATATGTATGTAAGAACGTATGTGTGTGTGTGTGTGTGTATGGCTTCCCGGGTAAAGAGTATTTTAATGTTATATTTCCCCCCTCTCTTTTGTTCAGCTTAAGTGTGTCACCGGTGGATTATGTGTGTTGGTTGTTTGTCTGTCTCTGTATGTCTGTCTGTCTGGCTCTCTCTCTCTCTCTCTCTCTCTCTCTCTCTCTCTCCTCATCCCCGTTTCAATTATGTAGACGCTAAATGGTTGAACGTGAGGCAGGTGGTGAGAAACTGTAGAATAATTTGCTCTCATTTCCCAACTCTATTTCCTCAGCGTCTGAATATAACCAAAGTTCCGAGCGTCATTGTTGAAGCGTTCCGGACCCGGTTCAAATACTACCCCCTCTTCCTTCCCTCACCACCTTCCTCCACCCTCCTCTTCCTCTTCCTCCTCCTCGTCCTCACCACTCTCCTCTTCCTCCTCTCTTCATCCCCGTGAATCATTTTTCGTCTGTTTCTTTTTGAGAGGTTTTGTTATCAAGGCTTCGGTGTTTCGAATTGTCGGGTGAAAGTGAGGGGCTTCGAATTCGTTGCTTTTGGGTGGTTGCTGCGTGATATGAAGAAGTGGATAACAGTAGAGAATAAAGACAGGTATAGCAATATTAAATAAATAAAATAGAGCAAAAGCCAGTAAAGAAATATAGGAATAGAGAATAAATATGGGAAAGGAATAGCCTGATAAAGTAAAGGATGATATAGACAATAATAGAGGGATTTTTAGTTAAATTTGGTACGCTGGATATATTTTTGGGCAACCAACTCATTCACCCATCCTATTCTCGCCTCGTCTACTAATTTAAGCCAAGTAATTACCAGTAAATTCACGGTAGTCGAGAATAATTTGCTGCTAATTGTTAATTTGGTATAATTAGAATCTTTCAAAGATTAACTTACACAGAATTTATACAATGCTTACAAACTAATAGATTAAAGAGTTCTGACCCAAGCGGATAATATTGAAACTTATTGTATTCTATAAATAAATAAGTAAGATATACTATGTACTTTTATGTCTGTCTGTCTGTCTGTCTGTCAATGTAGAACCTACGAAAATATGAAAAAAAATCTAGAAATGAAAGATGAAATAACAAAAGCGAAATAAATAAACAAACACGTAGAGACGAGCACAACGGACCTAAAACATTTACACTATGTTTACAAGTGTGAACATTATTGTTTATGTGAGGAAAATAACAGTAATAATTTAACACCACTTGTTCCTTATTTTCGTATTATTTTATTCATGTTCTCTTTGTTTACACTTCTTGATATATTGAAAGAAAAATAAATATATATTTTTTTTTTATTTCTGTTCAATTTTTTTTCTCCACTAGTCTCTTAATTCTTCCTTTATCTCCCTACTCTCTTCTTTCCTTACTCCCTCCCCCTATCTCCTCACTCTTCCTATCTCTCCTCCTTCAGTTCCTCACTTCAGATGTCTCACTTCAACGACACTGGCGGGTGAGACTAACACTAGCATCTCTCTCTCTCTCTCTCTCTCTCTCTCTCTCTCTCTCTCTCTCTCTCTCTCTCTCTTTATCTTCATATTTTCTTCATCTTCACTTTCTCCTTCACCTCCTTCTTTATTTTCACTCCCCTCCTCACCTCCTATTTCTTCGTCTCCATTCTTCCTTACTTCTCAAGACATCTGCCACCTCTCTCTCTATGCATTCTTTCTTTTCTCCTCTCTTCTCCAAACATCTCTCTATCTCTTTGCATCTATAATAATTCTTCTTTCCTTGCCCGCTTCCTCCTCTTCCTCCTTTTCCTCCTCCTCTTCCTCCTCTGCTTCCTTCTCTTTTCCTCCTCTGCTTCCTTCTCTTTTTCCTTCTTTTTCATTTAGTCTGTTTTTTTATATATCTAGGTTAGGTTAGGTTAGGTTAGGTTAGGTTAGGTTAGGTTAGGCTAGGTTAGGTTAGGCTAGGTTAGGTTAGGTTAGGTTAGGTCACTTTTCCAATTGTCTCTCTCGCTATACATCTCTTCTTTACCCTTGTATCCCTCCTGTTCTCTCGCTTCCATCACCCACTCTCTTCTCTCCTCCCCTCTTCACCAATCACCTCTTTCTCTTGCCATTTGTAATATATTTTTTTTCCTCTTGCTCTTTCCTTCTTCTCTTTATTCCCCTTTTATGATCTCTGCCGTTGGAGAGATTCTCAGTAATTAAATTTTCCTCCTAAATGGACTGTAAGAACATATCTAACTTGGTCACTTGAGTCACCACATAAAGATGGATTCTATAACGCTATTACGATAACTGTTTTCCTTCTCTATGGAATTACAAAACCTCTTCTAAATATCTCACTTAAGATACGATAATAAAGATGGATTCTCAAAGATTCTTATATTATTTTTTTTATCGTAGATGGAGATGTATTAATATAGTTAAGTGGCTCACATCAGCTACAAAATGACTATACCTTTCCTAGTGTTATCATGGTGTGTAATTTATATAGAGAATCTACCTGAACTAAAGACTTTCTCCTTAATGACAGGGTGAAATTTGTTGATATGTATAATCATCATTCATTGAGTCATTCTTGTGTTCTTTCTAATCATTTCTTTCATGTCGTAGATACAATTTTCTCCCTTTCTTCATCCTGTTCTTCTTCTTCTCTTCATTAATTAATTATGGTCGCTTTCTGGTTTGCATTCACACACTCTCTCTAAATCATCTTTCCATTCACGTGTTTCGCTTTAAGTCAACTATTCTCCTTTCTGTCTAATTATCTGTTTCCTTCCTTCTTACCCCTCTCCTTTCTTTCTCCCTTTCCCTTTTATCTTTATCTTCTCTCAATTTCCTCTCTCACCACATTTACTTGCTATTGACCTCTTCCCCCTCTTTCTCTCTTTCAGTTTCATCCCTCTTGCACTCTCTCTCTCTTTGTCTCTCTCTTTCGTTTCTCTCTCTCTCTCTCTCTCTCTCTCTCTCTCTCTCTCTCTCTCTCTCTCTCTCTCTCTCTCTCTCTCTCTCTCGATCGCCAGCGGCATGTTACTTCCATCTTCTAGGGCCATAAAGACCCTTATAAAGAGGTCCTTCCAGCGCCCCCGGGGACACGCCCAGGATTCATGGTCGAGTCTCAGCTTCTGTCTATCTGTCTGTCTGTCCCTTTGAGGTTTCTGAAGGTTCTGTCTGTCTGTCCCTTTGAGGTTTCTGAAGGTTCTGTCTGTCTGTCTGTCTGTCCGTGTCTGAGTAAGGTTTCTGAAGGCCGGTGAGAGAGTTTGGTCGTAGTCGTTGTAGTCGTGGGTAGTTCTTGTCGTTTTTTTGTTATGGTAGTTGTTGTTGTGGTGGTTGTTGTAGTAGTTGTGGTAGGTCATAGATGTGTTGTGATGTTGGTTGTTTGTGGTGGGTTATTTTTAATGGTATAGTCGTCGTTTGTAGTTATTTT
>CAUDMG010000234.1:1040000-1085000 GCA_958450375.1 Homarus gammarus
AGTGAGAGAAGAGGAAAAATATCAAGAGAGGATCACTTTACTCGGAGGACAACAGTAAGGGGGAAAATGAGGCTAAACCAGACTCTTTCTATCTTCTTATTCCTGACCAGACGACAACGAGTAAGAAGAACTAGTTTACTTGGATATGGGGAGGGGGAGGAGGGGGAAGGGGGAGGAGGAGGGGGAAAGGGGGGGAAGGAGGAAGGGGAGGGAGAGGTGGAGGAGGGGGCATGATGGGGAGGAGGTGGTGGAGAAGTGAAGGTGGAGGAGGTGGGTGATGGGTAGAAGGAGGGGTAGGAGGAAGGGAAGGAGGAGAAGTGGGAAAGAAGAAAGAGGAGGGGGATGGAGGAGGAGAGGATGAAAGAAGAAGACAAAAAGACCCGCCATGTTGGGAAGACAATATTAAGAGGAAAATGATGATAAGTCAAGGAATCTTATAGGAATATATAGGGTGATTCTCGAACCAGTCGCCATAAGGTATCTGTACCAGTGGTTGAGCCGGAAATGGAATGGTTGGCTGTCTGAAGCATGGATGGTTGGGCACAGGAGTGAGTGAGGAAGGTGGAAAGAGGAGGAAGTGGAAGAAGAGGAGGGGAAAATAGATCAGGATGAAGAAGAAGAAGAAGAAAAATAAAAATCTTATCACAGGAACGTAAAGTTGAAAGAGCAATTGGAATTTAATATCAATCCGCAGAATTTGGTCTTGATGAGAGACGACAGAGATAAAAGCATTCTCCATATCTAAGGCCTTGGTTCTAATTTACATATGGAGTCTTTGATCATGCATATATCAGACTAGAGGGGTAGGCTTATAGGGGCCTTTTTGATCACTGACATACATATATACATAACACTAACTTGACTTTTTTATACACGAAGATGAGTCAATGGAGAGGATAAGGACAGGAAAAGGATTCTCTCTCCCGATCTTTTACTACATAAGAGCCAAAGATCATCCCTCAGTTCATAATGGGAATAAAATCTTCTAGGACCAATTAGGTTATTAAAATTTTTACCTGTAGTTACCTGGCAGCAAGGAGTCTCACCTGATCACTACACCTGAGACTCCACCAGGTATAAAGGATGAAACAACGAGGCTCATGATACACAGAGGAGATACAAGGAATATTTTCAAGATGTGGGAGATATTAGTGAGTCAGGGCCACCATAAAATGTATATACTCTACTATGGCTGCTGAGGGAGGCAGTTTGTGAAATTGGACTGAATGCTCGAGGGAGACTTAGTGTAAAGAGGTGATATATACATGATACGGGGAGGGGAGGGGAGGGGAGGGGTGTTTTGGGGGAGGGGCAGGAGAGGGGTGCTTTGGGGGAAAGAGCAGGAGAGGGGTGTTTTGGGGGTGTTTTGGGGGAAGGAGCAGGAGAGGGGTGTTTTGGGGGAAGGAGCAGGAGAGGGGTGTTTTGGGGGAAGGAGCAGGAGAGGGGTGTTTTGGGGGAGGGAGCAGGAGAGGGGTGTTTTGGGGGAGGGAGCAGGAGAGGGGTGTTTTGGGGGAAGGAGCAGGAGAGGGGTGTTTTGGGGGAGGGAGCAGGAGAGGGGTGTTTTGGGGGAAGGAGCAGGAGAGGGGTGTTTTGGGGGAAGGGGCAGGAGAGGGGTGTTTTGGGGGAGGGAGCAGGAGAGGGGTGTTTTGGGGGAGGGAGCAGGAGAGGGGTGTTTTGGGGGAGGGAGCAGGAGAGGGGTGTTTTGGGGGAAGGGGTAAGGGTGTTTTGTGGGAGGAGGAGGGGCAGGGTAGTTTTGGAGGGTAAGGGCCAGGGGTCTTTAAGGAGGGAATATTTTGAAGATTGTCTGAATATTAGAGTTGAAAGATAAAACAGGAAATATCTAAAATGGATTAATCTTACTGTTTATTGTCTTTGTAATGAGGTAATTGAGCAGTCAAGGGTCATTAGCATGGTTCACAAGATCTAACTTTCTACCTTTGACAACAACTTATCAGAAAATGAGAAAAACTATTTATCTTGTACAAAAAGTTTCTTGAGAGAAGTACTTTAAGGAAACAGAGTTACGACAGAGAGAGAGTGAGTCAGTGGAAGTACCAAACCTACAACAGCAACACGTAATACATGAAAGTCCTGTAGAGTTTTCCAATAAGTTTGATGTTTATTTGTCAGAGGAGAGACACGAGACTCTCTTTACTAATCTTTATTACCTTTATATCTGACAGCTACAACATTACAGTCTTTTTTATGCATTACAACTTTTGGAATTTGCTGTAAAAGTGTAGTCATGTCAGTCTCCTTTGTCCATTATTTATTACTAACTTAATAATGGAATTCTTTTTTTTCGTTCTCTTTTATATATGTATTTATATCGATAAATTAATCTTCGTTACAAATTTAATCACGAGTTAAGACATTTTTACTTACCGTTGAATGAGTCTCGTACATAATCACGTTTATCTTCCCGGACAGCCATTTCAACACAAGATCAGTGAAGTAGGAGAGAGGAGGCAGCGATGACTCTCCCTCAGAAAAAAATCAGTTTAGTCCTCAGTAATTGGAAACGCTCATGACGAGATTCACCCAATTATGTCGTGTTTTCTGTTATTATTGTTCTGCTTCTCACTACTTAACGTTTAAGTGAATTTTGTACTTCAGTTTTCAGGTTAATTAATACAACCTTATTATGATATACTTCAAAAAATTTAAATATAAAGTTACTTAAAACACACCTACACATAACCACCCCCACACCCACACATACACAACACACACATACAAACACCTACACTCAAAAACACCCCCACCCCCACACACAAACACACCCTCCATACACTCAACCCAAACACACACACACACACACACACAACAAGTAAAAAATATAAATACTAACTTCAGAATATCAATCAAATGAGAGGTGTTAGTAGCCCCGTATAGAGGTATAAACACCGCATCCCTTTACAGTCCATTTGACACTTTGATGGCTATCGACTTTCACTTCTCCAGTATCGATTCGGCCGCTGTGATGAGTAGACTGTGACAGAGGTATATGTTTGTGTTGGAACGATGTATTGTAATGGTGGTTGTAGTGGTTGTAGTGGTGATTGTAGTGGTTGTAGTGGTGATTGTAATGGTTGTAGTGGTTGTAATGATGAGTATAGTGGTTGTAATGATGAGTATAGTGGTTGTAATGGTTGTAGTGGTGATTGTAATGGTTGTAGTGGTGGTTGTAGTGGTTGTAGTGGTGATTGTAATGGTTGTAGTGGTTGTAATGATGAGTATAGTGGTTGTAGTGGTGATTGTAATCATTGTAGTGGTTGTAGTGGTGATTGTAATGGTTGTAGTTGTTGTAATGATGAGTATAGTGATTGTAGTGGTTGTAGTGGTGATTGTAATGGTTGTAGTGGTTGTAGTGGTTGTAGTGGTGATTGCAACGGTTGTAGTTGTTGTAATGATAAGTATAGTGGTTGTTGTGGTTGTAGTGGTGATTGTAATGGTTGTAGTTGTTGTAATGATGAGTATAGTGGTTGTTGTGGTTGTAGTGGTGATTGTAGTGGTTGTAGTGGTGAGTTTAGTGGTTGTAGTGTTGTACAGGGTGTTGTTGTTGTAAGTTAGAGTACGCAGTGGAAGACGATAATGGTTGTAATGATAGGTATAGTTTGTGATGATGATGATGATGATGATAAGATGCTATAAATTTAACATATAATCATTATAACAAAAATAAAAAGAGTAAGTTTAATGATATTCACTTCTGTTCTGTTATTATTATTATTATTATCATTATTATTATTATTATTATTATTATTATTATTATTATTATTATTATTATTATTATTATTATCATTGTTGGTGTTATCATTATTAATTTGATGCCTTCTGTACGTTAATTTTCCCCTTAGTTAAAGTTAAGTCAGTCATTCATAAGAACATAAGAATGGAGGAAACTGCAGCGGTCCTATTGGCCCATACTGGGCAGTCCCATTTACACCCAGCTCCTATTGGTCATATATCCATCCAACCTAAGTTTGAAGCTATCCAGCGTATTCGAGTTAAAGATGATATTTGGTAACTTGTTCCAGTCGTCCACTACTGTTTCCAAACCAGTGTTTACCTATTTCACGACTAAATCTAAATTTGTCTAATTTAAAACCATTGTTACGACTTCGCTCCTGGTTGGAAAGTTTGAGTACCTTTGTAATGTCCCCTTTGTTTAGCCCTGACTTCCATTTATACACCTCGATCATGTCGCCCCTCGCCTTACGTCTCTCAAGAGAGTGTAAATTAAGATGCTTTAACCTGTCTCTGTGCTCAAGGTTCCTAATGTCTCCTCTGAATTCTTTCCAATGATTCTATATCCATTCTGTAACACGGTGACCAGAATTGAACTGCGTAATCCAAGTGAGGTCTCACAAGCGCAAGATTTATTTTTAAGATGACCTCGCTAGTCTTTTAACTAACACTCCTTTGTATGAACCCAAGTACTTCATTAGCTTTGTTTCGAACAAATACACATTGTTTACTTGGCTTAAGATTCCTACTTATCATTACTCCTAAATCTCTCTCACAGTCGGATTTCTCAATGGCATCGTTGTTGATCTGGTATCTGATTTCCCTGTTTACGTCTCCTATACTGAGTACTTTACATTTGTCTACATTGAATCTCATCTGCCATTTTACAGACCATTCGAATTTTTTTTTTAGATCTTCCTGTAGTTTTGCGGAGTCCTCGTCAGATTACTCACACGTCCTATTTTAGTGTCATCAGCAAATTTACTTATGTTGCTGTCTATGCTGATATCTATGTCGTTTATGTTTATAATAAATAATAATGGTCCAAGTACTGAGCCTTGGGGAACTCCACTAGTGACGTTGCTCCAATGGGATTTAGTGCCGTTAATGCTCACTCCCTGTTTCCTGTCCTGTGACCACGCCCTAATCCATTTTAGAATCTTACCTTTAATGCCATGTGCTTCTACCTTTCTTATTAGTCTTTCGTGGGGGACTCTGTCGAAGGCTTTGCTAAAGTCGAGATATACCACATCATAATTGTGCCCCTCGTCCACCGATTCGAAAACTGATGAAAAGAATGTTAATACATTAGTTATACATGAACGCCCGCTTGTGAAGCCATGCTGGGAATCATTGATCAATTGGTGCTTCTCCAGGTGATTTCGAATAGAGTTTGAAACGATTGCTTCCAGAAATTTGCCTACTATTGATATTAGACTGGTTGGGCGGTAGTAAAAGGATAGTGATCTATCCCCCTTCTTGAAAATCGGTATTACATTCGCTATCCTCCAGGATTCTGGTACTACAACTGTTTTTAAGGACATGTTAAACTACTTTGCTAAGGGCATACTAAACTCTTCCTTACATTCCTTTAATACTTTGGCAAATATCTCATCGGGACCAGGTGACTTATTAGGCTTTAGTTTGTCTATTTGCTTACTAACATCGTTACTAGTCACTACTATCTCGCTTAATTTGTTTTCTTCACCATCTCTGAATAGAGTCGGTGCCTCGGGTATCATGTTTAAATTTTCCATGGTGAAAACTGTTGAAAAATATTTATTCAGATTATTGCTCATTTCTCCGTCGTTATCAGTTAGCTCGCTGGTATCTGACTATATTGGTCCAATCTTTTGCCGTGTTTTATTTTGATACATTTGGTAGAATCCTTTGGGGTTTGTCTTTGCCTCCCTTGCTATCTTCACTTCATTGTTCCTCTTAGCTCTCCTTATCTCGGACTTAACCCTACTCGCCAATACCTTATAATAATCCCGGAGGTAAATTTCGCCACGATTTATCCTTCTACCTATAGCCTTCCTTTGGCCAATAATGTTCTTCAAATAATTATTTATCCATTTAGGGTCATTGTTGTCTGATCTGAGTTTTTTGTATGGTTTGTTCTGCCTTTGTGCATTAAGTAACTGCAGTCAGAGACACTTGTGTTCTTGCCTCCCTAATTACGAGAAAATTTCATCATACAGATCTCTGAGAATCCGATCCCTGTCTGGGCATTATCCTCCATCTATCTCAGCCTACAAATACAACACTACATCGTTTATTACTACCTAAGGCTAACACACACACTTCCAATGTACGGTAACAGGAGGGAACAAGGATATTGATACTAGCTGTTACGATAAAGACATAATGCTGCGAATACTTAAGGATATTGGTAGCTCGAGTTACTGGGGTGCATACTGGTCTTGTACAGGCTGTTTGTATACGGTTTATATATACATGAATATGCGGTCTAGGAAAACAGTGAACTTATGGTCCTACGTCTGGCAGTCACGGGTTGTTCTCGGCAGCAAGTGTAACCTCTCTCTTTACAGGAGGTCTGGAGGTTGGTTCTGATTACACGCCTGTGTCATATTTTCCTCTAGAGAGAGAGAGAGAGAGAGAGAGAGAGAGAGAGAGAGAGAGAGAGAGAGTCTAGTTACGGTAGAATCTGTTTAATATCTTCGCCTTTGTATTTGGTTTCTCAAAGGTCCGTAAGTTAAATCTTCTTCCCTTTACTGCCTGCCTGACTGACTGGCTGGAGATGTGAGGACGTATCAGACTCTCTTAAGCTGCGACATACTAAAGATGGATTCCCAGAGATTCGTACGTTCCTGTTTCCTCCTGACTGATGATGTGAGAATATTTATTAACTTCTCACTTAACTTACGAGATAAACTTGGTGGCCGATAAAGTTGTCGGGGCTATTCTTATCTCAGTTATATTTAGATACGTTTTCCCCATCACCGGGTACGAGAAAAAATAGTAACGGACGAACATTTGAGAATCCATCCATGCGTCATGGTGAAGTGAGTCAGTTAGTTACGTCCCCACATCACCAGATCACATAATTGTAAGAACCTCTGAGAATCCAAGTCTCCCAGTGCTCATAACTCACAGTGTCTCAGCGGCACGACCGAGGCATTTAAAGTTATTTTGCTTTTATGAGAGACCGAATGGCGCCTGTCTCTCCGTGTTGGGCTGTCCTTAGACGGAAGTTTCTCCCAGTACAGTCTGTAGTGTTATAGGACGGTATGGTCACGTCTGTCTTCTTGGCCCTGGCCCTGGGCTCCTGGATCTCTAGCTTGGGCTCCTGGATCCATGGCCCTGGGCTCCTGGATCACCGAGCTCCTGGACCCTGGACTCCTTGATCCGTGGCCTGGGCTCTTGGCTCCCTGGCAAATGACGACAGAAAATTTGACGAATCATCGGACATTTCCAGGCGCCTCTCTGTCCCTTACAAACGGTCACCGATGTCTGGTGACTGTATGTTTGTTTCCATAATGGTCAGTGACTTTATTGAACGTTAAGCTAAATAGGCATTTTACTCGATACGTCAGAGTGCATTAGATGTAAAAGGGAAAATCTATTCTTTAAAAGGAAAGTGATCAATGGTGATTTTTTTTCTTATTGAACAACTTTTGGCACTGGATGGACTACTGCCGTTTGAAGAAGATATACCGTATTTAGTTTAACTTCCATTGTTTTTAAAAATTAAAGGCTATTGATAAATTTCCCGGGCTAGTTGGGTAATATTCCTCACTATGTTCAGGTATCATATTTTGAGGTAATTAAGGCGGTCTCCCGCGGGAACAACTGTACAGAGTAAACACAACACGAGTTGATCTTTCCCGGATGATCGAGTGAAAACATTGTTGTCAGCTTGAAACATTTATGCTTCAGGTTACTAAAGCTTGATGTAGTATCTCGCGCTGCTCCTAAACATTTCGCTCACTGCTGAACGATGTTTTAGAAAGAGAGACATTTAACCCTTTCAATAGTTTATAAAGAATGCCGTGCATAAATTAATAACTATGAATCATGTGTTTATATTTACAGTTGTGTTCTCTTGGTCCGATAAACTGTGACAAGGGACGGTACAATATGGTCCGCCGCCGCATATTTCGCTCACCCAGCAAGCTAAATCTTTTAATTCAGTGCGACTTGTGTCCCCTGTATGACACACTGAAAATTCTCATTTTTACCAGATTAATTGGATACAGTTGTGTCTATTTATTCCAGCGACGCTCAAATTAAAACCCTGTGGCAGTTGCCTTCCAGACAGCCCGCACCTAGACCATGGAGTAAAGTGGAACGGTCTTGTATGTGGCTATATCCAGCAGCCAGTGACGAGAGAACGACCTCGTTGGGCCATTAGTGGGGCACTGGGAGGTGTGGCGAGGGTGAGGCAGGCGGGAAATCGCATCCAACAGAGACTTAACAGTGAGAGCTACGACATTACTCACAACACTGACCTTTACAGCAACGTTTCTTTCCTCAAGTTTATTTACTTATTGTATTTGATGAAAACGAATGTCCTAACCTAACCTAACCTAACCTAACCTAACCTAACCTTGATGACTACTAGCACACACGACTAAGTCTCCATGATGATCTAATTAATTAATGCATTTCCTTATGTCATCCTTGTAACAGTAAGTCACTTTTATACAGGATTCTCTTAATGTGTTTTTATTGGGATCCGAGTATACACCCTCTTGACACCCTCCTGACACCCTCCTGATACCCTCCTGACACCCTCCTGATACCCTCCTGACACTCTCCTGACACCCTCCTGACATCCTCCTGACACCCTCCTGACACCCTCTTGACACCCTCCTAACACCCTCCTGATACCCTCCAGACACCCTCCTGATACCCTCCTGACACCCTCCTGACACCCTCCTGACACACCCTCCTGACACCCCCCTGACACCCTCCTGACACACCCTCCTGACACACCCTCCTGACACACACTCCAGACACCTTCCACTTTTATCATAGTATTTTCAACAAGTTTTACATCACCTGCAGATAAAGATTTATCTCATGGGAATATAATCTTATAAATATTCTCATGGTTACAGGAATATTAACACACGTACCTGAGATTTATTACCCATGACTTTAAGTGGTTTATGTCTGTCTGTCTGTCTGTCTGTCTGTCTGTCTGTCTGTTTATTGCGTCACAAAACCTCCAACAATTCAAAACAAACTTTGCTTCAAACCTCATCAGTTATTTTACCAATGATATGACGTTTCAATGATTCGATCTGAGAGTCGCACTGTCTTCTTGATCTCTGAGGTATTTGTAAATAGAATAAAACATATGGAGAGAAAATGCTGGTAGATATTATTATTTCATACTGATTTAATCCTTCAGAAGCTTCTCCCAGCCTGTTCCATTTAGCATCGAAAGGTCAAAGGTTAAAGGCTAAGGATAATGCCACAGGTAAAAACAGTAAAGGTTGTATACTGACTGACCTCTTGTGTAGTGTGACGTGGGGTGGCTATAACCATTTATAAATCTCAGAGATTATTACTATAGTCTCAGAGAAATTTTGACGCCATTGTTAAACGTTCTTATACATTATCTTATATCAGCCAATATTAGGTGCATTCTGACAACTCCAGTTACGAGGCGAAGGAAAATTCAGCGCACGAACTTTTTAGATTCCTGTATCGGCTTGTTCTTGGTGCCGTAGTTCCAGTACTTACACGCGGAAAACTACATCCCTAACTACGGTGATTCTTACAGTATGTTGAACTTACGAAGGGAAAAGTTTTGCTACTGTGGAAAAAACTTTGGAAATTGCTAGTGAGAACGAGTGAGTTTCAGAAGAACTTTGTCTCCAACATCACTTGCTTTTTGTCTTGCCAAAAAGCTGAAGAACTTGAGAGAAAACAACATTGGGTCCTGTGTGTGTGTGTGTGTGTGTGTGTGTGCGTGTGTGTGTGTGTGTGTGTGTGTGTGTGTGTGTGTAAATATTTTTTTAGTTATCATTGCTCCCTTATTCCTTCATTCTCTTTCTCTTCCTTCTTCCCGTTTTTTATCTCTTTTATGCAGTAATTTATAAATACTTTCGCTTCTCTCGTAATCGCTTTTATTCCTTTGTTTCTCTCTTCCGTCTCTCATTCTCTTTCCTGTGTGTCTTCCTGGATGAACCTTTGTCCTTCTTCTCTCTATGTTTACCTCCTCCTGTGTTTACTGTTCGTCTTATGCTCTTCTTCTAAACATCGACAGTGATAATCTCTTCACGTTTTGGTTTCAATATACCAATATATCGTCTATCTCTCTCTCTCTCTCTCTCTCTCTCTCTCTCTCTCTCTTCACTAAATCCAATTCCTCCATTCTTTTTCTCCTCCTTCCTTCTCACCCTGTTTCTCCTCTTCCTCCTCACCCCCCTCTCCTTTCACTGCTTCTTCGTCCCCCAGACCTTGTAGTATTTACCCACTGTCTAAACTGAACTGGGAGGCGACTCGATACTCGTGTTTGTTCCCAGCTGAAACTTTGGTTCATCAACAATAATCCAGACTCTCCCTTCTTCTTCTTCTTCTTCTTCTTCTCCCTGCCTCTCCACCTCCTCCTCCTTCGTCGGTTCTCCCATTACTTCTGCAGGAGTTTTGCCCAGTTACAGATGAGAGGAAGGTGATTGGGGTCGAATGTTCCTCTCCCTCCTACATTAGGCTGATCATTTCTATGTAAATTTAGAGGAGGAGGTATAGTCTTGAACGAGGGTAAAGATGGAGTGAGTGGGGTGGCGGGGGAGACTTATGGCGGGGTATGAAGGAGGAGGCGGAGAAGTGAGGCAATTTTTTGTTTACGTTAAGAGAGACAGAGAGAGAGAGACGCCATGAGGGAGCAGGAATATATTAATAGAATATTGGGGAGACTATAATGTGGTTGAGATAGATTAGTTACGTGTATATATCTATGTCTTCTTATGTGCTAACTCATAGGACGTACACACACACACACACACACACACACACACACACACACACACACACACAACGCTGCACTCCTGTAAGCTCCACGTCAGGGAAGAACTATTCACCGCTTTACTCTGTCAAAATAAAATGCAAATTCACTTTGGAAATTTTGCATCAAGTTCACGTTAGCGGCAACTGCAAGTCCTTTGTCAAGCTCGCTAGACTCTCGCAATATCGAGGGCAGTGTGCAGGCGTTCACGCGTTCTCTTGTTGGGAGTTTGTCCTAAGCGTTCACTAGTATTGTTGGAGACAAGAGAATTCACTTGCAGGATATCGAGGTTTTGCGTTTAACCTTTTTGGTGAAGGCTGAGTTCTTGGGTCTTCGCCGTCGTGGAGAATCGATTTTGCGTTCACTCTTGTTTGTGAAGATAAGGAGTTCTTTGGTTCTCAGTAAGAGTCGAGTCTTTGTGAACACTTTTATTGGTGAAAGACAGAGAGTTCTTGAAATATCTTGAAGTGCAGTGTGAATACTTCCAAACAAGCAAAACTGAATATTTTTTTCCAGGCAGAGATGTAGAGAGACATAAAGATGAATACAGGCAGAGAGAGAGAGAGAGAGAGAGAGAGAGAGAGAGAGAGAAAGAGAAAAAGAGAGAAACTTAGACAGAAAGATACAAAGACACCGAGAGAAAGAGAGACAGACAGAAAACATAATTTACATCGAAACAAAAATTTGAGAAAATCGTAACCGCCTCCTTCTCCTCCTCCTCCTCCTCCTCCTCCTCCTCCTCCTCCCCCCCCCCTCCTTCCTCGTCCTCTTCTTCCTCCTCCATCTACTCTTCTTCCTCCCCATCCTCCTCATCCTCCATGTCCCTCACACACGCAGTCGAAGAAATCACTATGCATGAAACCTAACCTAAAATAGCTCACACTAGACACGTCACGTTACTGCTAGAGACTGTTCCCGCTGTCGCTTTCTCGTTTTACTGCCGAATTTTCCATTTCCAGAGCCACGCCAGGTTATCGCTTTTAATTAATTGCTTTCACAGGGCTAACGAAGTCGCTTTCAGGTATTAAAGGTCAGGTCAGAATTCGACATTTTACATTTCGTCGGACATGAAACCGATTTGCTTAGAGTTTTATAATTATTTTCACTTTGCTGTTGTTTTTGGCGGGTGGTGTATCTGGAGGTGTGGTAATGGCCTTAACTCTTGGTGTGTAGTGTATGGGAGGCTCCGGGGAAGAGTTGGACAAGCATCGTACTCAAGAAATCAGCATCATACTCGAGGGGAGGTTGTCATCGTACTCAAGGGATTGGCATCGTACTCAACAGGGGTTAGCAGCGTATTCAAGAGGGGTTGGCATCGTACTCAAGAGGGGTCAGCATCGTACTCAAGAGGGGTTAGCATCGTACTCAAGGGATTAACATCGTACTCAAACGACTACCACCAAAGATTTTACTCGTTTTTTTCCCAATTATTCGCGATTTCTCCACAACATTCAACAATACGGATAATCTCCATATTTACAACAAACCTTCTAATGATTATATACATGTACCATTATTATCATAGCAATTTCCTTCAGTCTAGGCAGTCCAGAGGCGAATTCCCTGCTGATTGCTACTCGGTACATTCCTCAACCTTCCTCTCCCGGAAACCTCAGGCCAAGTCTCACTAATTGACATGACAGATGAGAGGTATCCAGTCTTGGTTCCGTTCTCGTTGTCTCGCGTAAGGAGAGGGGCGGGTGAGAGGAGAATCGAAGAGGAAGAGACAATGAGATAGAGGAGAGACATGAGTTTGGGGAGAGAAGAGAATGTGTGGGATTGTTAGGATGGAAGAGAAGGAGGAGGAGGAGGATAAGGAGATGGAGGAATAGAGGAGGGGGATAAGGAGGGATTTATGAGGGTAAAGAGAAGGAGGAGGAAGAGAAGAGACACAGGGTAAGAGAGAAGAAGAAGAAGAATAAAGTGAGAGGAGAGACAAAAGGTAGGGAGGGAGGAAAGATAGAATCAGAAAGCAAAATGAAGGGCAAAAATAAAAGGCTAAGAGAAATGAGAAATATAAACAAAACAAAAAGTACAATGAGAACAGTAGTGAAAGGGAAGAAGATAAATATGGAATAATGAAAAAGGAGGAAGAAGGGATAAATGACAAGAAGAAGAGGAGGAGGAATAATAGGGGCTAGGTAAGGTTACAGGAAAGGTGCTACGACAACAGGTTAGAATATCCATATACCGACCTACCTATTCCCTATGTCATCAAATTACCTGTGCATTATACAAACTAAAATTTGGGTAAGCATAGAATCTAATTAAATGCGAAAACTGGCGAAATTAATACCTTATGGGATATTGCATACATGAGGAAGGGATTGACGAGGCAATGAATTGGAAATGTGATAAGGACGTGTGTGTGTGTGTGTGTGTGTGTGTGTATGTGTGTGTGTGTGTGTGTGTGTGTGTGTACCGTAACGTCTAACTCATGGTACATAAAACAACACGTACATATGACTTATTATTTATAGTCCCACACTGTATTCGCCAGGACTGTACACATAAACATTGTCTTATAATTTATACATTTGTCCCACTACTTAATAATATAAATGAATATGAAATAAAAGAAGCGATATAGAATTTAAGGATGTTAAGTATTGTGTGTTTGTGCAGTTCTTTATTTCACGCCAAGTGCAAGAGAAATATATACACTAACCTCCAACGAAACAAGTGAAGCAAAAGTGTGTACAAATAACCCCGATACATATGCAGGGAAGGTCCGTCAGCCACCAGACAGACACACACACAATAACTCTCCGTACCCCGCATTATACGGCCCAACACGCAGCCAATCGTCGACAGCCAGAGACCTCAAAAGCAACATTACAGAAGAACGCCTGACGTAAATAGGTTTTGCTTGCAGTCACAGCTTTTCAAGGGAGGCTTTCAGCTAATGCACCGTTGACGTTGATAGCCGCTGTTTGGCTGAGGGTAATGTGACGGAACGCTGGCGGTATTGGCAAAGCTAAAATAACGCTGGAATGAGAGAGAGAGAGAGAGAGAGAGAGAGAGAGAGAGAGAGAGAGAGAGAGAGAGAGAGAGAGCCAACACGTAAGAGAAATAATCTGGTGCAAGGAAGCGTGGGGCGACAGGAACTAATAGGATCCGGCGGTAATATAAGCGGTAATGCATGAAACTGATGTAGTGTTTTGTGTAAGCATGATGCATTTAGTGGGTGGAGTTGGGTAAAGTATGAGGTGTGATACAGCTGTGGTGGGTGTGACGAGTAGTAGCAGGCTATGATGGCAGTGTTGTGGTGTTGGCAAGTGTGAGGTGGTGATGTGAAGTGATTTTGGCAGTTTTATGTGATGGTGACGTGTGATTCTAATAAGCATAAGTGATGGTGACATTTTATCAACATATGTGAAGTAATTTATATAGATCACTGACTGTTGGAACTAATAAGTCTATTATGAGTGAAGTGGCGTTAAGAGACACTAACAACCCAAACAGTGTCACTCAAGACCTGACCTGACCTAACCTGACCAGACCTGACCTGACCTAACCTTACCTGACCTGACCTAACCTGACCTAACCTAACTTGACCTAACCTGACCTAACCTGACCTAACATTGACCAAACCTAACCTAACCTAACCTGACCTGACCTGACTTAACCTAACCTAACCTGACAATTCACATATCATGTTAACGGGACTCAGTGTAAAAGCAAATTTGCATGAGTGTGTGAGGACGGGGCTGTGTATCTTGCTTGCTTGTCAACGCCATTGTTTACCCACTGTAGTTTACAAGATCCGACATCTAGTTACCGCTCGTTTCCTCTTGTTTGCAACCGGCAGTCTGAGTTCGATACGGACTGGGTTTTAAATTAATACTGTGTGTAGGTTTATATTGTCTTTCGTTAAAAGGGATGGTACTATTAATTAGGGGTAAAGGTCTGTGTGTGTGTGTGTGTGTGTGTGTGTGTGTGTGTTTAAAAATAAATAATCATATCGCCCCAATTACCTCACCGTGAGAGTTGCAACCAAGATCACCTGAGTCATCTTAACACATATTATCATACAGTATACACAACATGTTATCCTGTCTACAACATCAGTGTAATTGGTGTTCAAGATCTTATATTCATATATTTTCCCAAGTAACATATATACAAGTTAAATATAGCCATAACATATATAAACTTGACCTATGTTTTATATTAGTTTTATGGTATATGAATAGTTCGCCTCCCTACTCGCCCGTCTCCCCTTTGGTCATCACAGCAACACGAGATCTCCATTAATCTCATTTATGTATAAGAGAGAAAATAAGTTAATTGTTAATCAGTTGTAAAATTTTGCCTTGGATTGTAGGTATTGCTTCCACGTCTCTCTTCTCTAATCCCCATCCCATCCCATCCCATCCCCCTCTCACAATCCTCTCCGTCCACCCCCTCTCCCAACCTAAGTCCACCTTCCTTCCTCCATCATCCAAACCCCTTCTTTCCCCTTCTACTAACACCATTTACCCCTTCTCACCGCATCCCACCCCTCCCATCCCCAATCCCCCCTCTTACACCCCCTCCCACCCCTCCTACCCCCTCTCCCACTCATCTTAAACCCACTCCCACCCGTCTTACACCCCTCCCACCCCTCCTACCTCCTCTCCCACCCCTCTTACACCCCCTCCCACCCACAATCCCAAGGACTCAGTAACACATGGAGGAGAGATTCTTCACGCGTCATTGTCTTAACTTCCATAAGCTGTAGAACTTCTCGTACACAACAGAGTGACTTGTTGCTCTTAACCCTTGAACCTGTACCCTGGCAGTCTATCTAATGTACGGGACAAGAGATGCCTTTTCTTCACCATTTCTTGACGTAATTCGAGAGTGTTATAATTTTTCATCAAATGGTGTGGAATTATGTGTTTATTTTTCAATGGGTTGTAATAGAGTCTAAGAGAGTCTAACAGCGTCTTTAATGGGTTGTTCTTACAGTCTAGTGAACGTTGATAAAATATGTACAGTCAGGAATCTTCGTATGTTAAGAGTCTCATGGAAGGAACAGTCTTCATTATCTGTCATACTAGACCAAGAAGATGTACTGTAGTTTATGTTTTCTTCTGTCTTTTTTCTTTATTGCATCATCACTGTCAAGGGTCCCTCTCTCTCTCTCTCTCTCTCTCTCTCTCTCTCTCTCTCTCTCTCTCTCTCTCTCTCTCTCTCTCTCTCTCTCTCTCTCTCTACATTAATCAAACAACGAGACTGACACAATATGATTCTCACTCCTACGACCCATCCATACCCTTAGCTTACACCTCAGGATCTATCACTCCCTCCCTCCCTCCCTCCCTCCCTCACTCCTTCCCACCCGTCTTTCCTCCTCCTTTCCTCTCTCCCTCCTTCTCTCTATTCTTCCCTTCTACCATTCCTCCCCCTCCCCTCCCTTAAACTTTCCTTCTCTCCTTCACTCTCCTTCTCCATCTTTCCCTCCGTCCCCCTCCTTCATTTAATCACCCAAAGACTATATAACCTATTGCTCCCTCCCCCTCTCTCCTCTCCCTCCCTCCCTCTTCCTTTCCCCTCTCTCTCCCTCCCTTCCCTCCCTCTCTCAGAATCTTTTTTTATAGTCATATCTCACCAAGAGCGGACGAGACTCACCGCTGCTCCCAACAAAAGAATGGAGGAAATCTTTTTCTATTGTGAACAGCTCGACCTCTCAAACTCCTGACGCTTTCGACCTTCCTGCTGGCTTGTGGGTGTGACTGGAGCTAGCGGCGATCTGTAACTAAATTACTTGTATATATATTTCATTTCTTCCTTTTGGTGTTTGTGTGTGTGTGTGTGTGTGTGTGTGTGTGTGTGTCTCAGTTATTACAGGTATAATTCGGCATAAAGGTCAGGTGGAGGTTCTAGCGTGGATAGACCCGTCTACCTTTATGTGTACACCGATAAACACACACACACTTACACTCACCTCCTCTACCACATCTATGGACTTACACCTCCTGGAGTGCCTCATCTAATAACTTCCTCGACCCACTTCGCCGAATCTGATCATATTGAAATTTACAACCCAACTTGAGTCCTTTTTCCGGCGACTCGACCAAGCAAGTTGATACAAAGTTCATCTTCAAGTAGTTTGTCTCAGAACCTCCCGCTAAGACTTTACTTTAAGTCTTTACGGCGTCTCTCTTCTTCTGACGGTGTGTGTTGTGTTATCCTGACGGTGGAGGTCTGCAAGAGCTGTTGTCTCTCTCTCTCTCTCTCTCTCTCTCTCTCTCTCTCTCTCTCTCTCTCTCTATCTCTCTCTCTCACACACACACTAGGAGGACGCAGAAGGAGGGGAGGAAGAGGGAGGTACAGTAAACAGTTTTGGGGTCACCAGGGAGTCGTTTTGCCTAGAGACAGAACTGACCACCACACCCAAGCGCCAGACCCCGGCAACTCTCCTTCATCTGATTCAATTTATCCTCCCTACAGTTCCATCTTCAGTACGTCTCAGTCTATTGTCAATCTATTCCTCGTCTGGATCAATCATCCCTCTATATGGATCCATCTGACTTTCAAATGGATCAATCTATCTTTCGTCTATGTCAATTTGAATAATCCAACATTGTATTGTAACATAAGTGACCAAGTTGAATACACTCTCACACCAAGAACGTTTGAGCATCTAATTTTCCGTCGTAAGTTAAGTGAACAAGTTAGATATGGTCTCACCTTTCCAGTTAAAGTAAATTATAACAAATATTAATCTTACCTCTAACTCTTACTGTAACCTCAAGTGTGGAAGAGTATGGATGTGGGAGTCTCTCTACGTCACCAGTTTATTATGATACGTGAGTCACCAGTTTATTATGATACGTGAGTCACCAGTTTATTATGATACGTGAGTCACCAGTTTATTATGATACGTGAGTCACCAGTTTATTATGATACGTGAGTCACCAGTTTATTATGATACGTGATTTTCTTTTGTTTCAGGTAAGCTGAGAGAGAGTTGCAGTGGTCGGGGTGGTTAAGCTATAGGAGGGAGAGAGTGTCTTTATTACACGTGAGTATATTATTAGGTGGACAGTTACTTAAACAACACTGATATTACAAAAAATATACATATAATACGAAACATTTATGTGCAAATACACGTGTACGTATATATATACATACAAAAGCATATTCATAGTCATGTTATTCAAAATCACACACACACACACACACACACACACACACACACACACACACACACACACACACACCGTAACTGGAACACAAACAGTCTTGTAGTGTGTCACCACCAGGTAAGGTTCACCTGTACCGCGCCCTGTTATGCTGGACAACACCTGAAGTTATTAACGATTTCTAAGACTTTATGCAATATTTATAATTATTTTACCGTTACTGTGATGTCTTAAGTTACTCCTGATTTTTGGTAACAGTTTCATTTTTGTTTATTTATTATCATTATATTTATTCCTTTATTAATTTATTGTGGGTGGTTAAAGGAGTCCAGAATATTCAAAGAAGAAAAGGAAATAGTGAAAATAATACAAAAACTAAACACTGATAAAAAAGGAAATGAGACAACTGGTAGAAAATGCCACACAATCCTCCACATGAACCATAACTTACATAGTACATTAAGTCAGTCATAACATCCACACTAATGCACAAAGTCTTCATACCTGTTCACTTTATACACTGAGTTGGCGTCAGTGTATTGTGTTACCTACAATGACAAAACCTCTCGTCACTCAACATATTAATATTCAGTTCAACACAGATACTTACATTGAATTTAGGTTAAGTTTGATTAGGTTAAGTTAGGTTAAGTTAGGTTAGGTTAGGTTAGGTTAGGTTAGGTTAATTCTAGTGTTCTCCCTGATTTCTCTGACCTCCCTGATCTCTCTGACCTCCCTGACCTCTCTGACCTCCCTGATCTCTCTGACCTCCCTGACCTCCCTGATCTCTCTGGCCTCCCTGATCTCTCTGACCTCCATGACCTCTCTGACCTCCCTGACCTCTCTGACCTTCCTGATCTCTCTGACCTCCCTGATCTCTCTGACCTCCATGACCTCTTTGACCTCCCTGACCTCTCTCCCATCTGACACTCCTCTATCTTTCCCTCACATCTCCTCTCATGGTTTTGTATAGTATTACCGCATGTTCTTCTCTACCCTATATCTACCGTCTTCTGGTGAGTATGCTGGTATGTGATATGTCAACCTGATATGCGGGATACATGTGACGTCATAGTGGCCTGTATAGGTACACTGATATGCGGTACACTTGTGACGTCGTTGGTATGCGGTATACTAACTATATGCTGTTGTTCTTTCCTGTTATGCTGACACAGTCCGTTTGGATATGTTTGAATCTCTGACCTTCATTACAGGCTGGATTGGTCACCTCTCAGGGTCTGTCTGAAGTGAAAGTTAGAATAACGTTTCATGCAGAACAGACAGGCAGACAGACAGGCAGACAGACAGACAGACAGACAGAGGTAATAGACACTGAGAGAATCATAAACGAGAATAACATAATAGATAATAATAAACAACAAAGTAACATTTATATAGGGAAAGAAATTATTGTTTAAGTTTGATAGAAGAAAATTTGTTTCCACGACTCTAAGAACTTAAGTAAAAAACAATGTGATGCTTCCCGGAAACAACGAAAAACAATTACGGACACAAACTGCCTCCAGTGTACCCAAAATATTTCAAGAAAAATACCCAACATTCAGGAAAATACATGGAGAAATCACCACTTGTACACTTAACCGGGAAAACTTTAAAGAAATCCTCGCTGGAACAACATTTGAAACCACAATGGCGGCCGCTCAGGTTACAAAAAGAAGAAAATATATATATAGAAAAAGAAAAAAAAATTCGTGCACGTACTGTAAGCTCATTTGCACCTGGCGGGGAGAATGTTGTGGTGTGAGGGAAGACTCGCTCTGGAGGCTCCACACGTCGCCACACTCCACCTCCCAGAACACAACTAATGTGCTTCACCTCTACACCTCGCTATGGTTTAATTCTCCTATGTATTCCCTAGCCCAGTGCTCGACTCGCCTATTAACGCTCCATTAAATGTTATTCGTGTGCAAGTTTAAGTTCTCAAGTTTCTTTATACGTAATTATCGTTTTTATTTTCTCTCAAAAGCAACAGTAAGACCTTTTAGTTTTGGAGGGGTGAAGAGGGAATGAAGACGTAAGCTTCCCAATAGAAGATTCTCAGGTGGATTATAATTCTTAAGACAAACATTACGGTAAATTGGAACTTACATTGGGTTTCAAGTGTACAGGTAACTCGCTACACAAACAGGTAAGATAAGATATTAGTTTGTAGCTTTATAATGATTAATATTATAGACGAAACTTACCTGATGAGCTCGGTCCATCGCTATTAAAAGCCTATTATGCCATGTACAGACAGACAGACACACACACACACACATATATACAAAATAAACATTCCAGGGCGAACAGTTCATTCTCGCAGAGGTAAGAACTCAGGCTAGCATATTCTAATAATGAAACAATGAACTCTGCGAATCAACTTGAAAAGGATAACATGAATAGTTTAACATTACTTTTGTGTGGCAGAAATGGTAAGTGATTTTGCGAAACGGACTCAAAGGTTAAGTGTGGTCGTGGCCATGAATCTGTTAAGTGATGTTGATGTTCTCTCTCTCTCTCTCTCTCTCTCTCTCTCTCTCTCTCTCTCTCTCTCTCTCTCTCTCTCTCTCTCTCTATCTCTCTCTCTCTCTCTCTCTCTCACTGAGAGTGGATTTCTCAGTACCCTATACCTGTTTTCGTGTCTCATCTTGGATCTCGAATTCTAACGCTGAGTCTACGTATGTGTTCTCTTCTCTTGCCTCGTCTCTTAAGCTTGGAGCCGTCTCTCAGGTCACCCCCCTTGGCCCTAGCTCACAACACACCTCACTCCTACTCAGACTTGCTCCTGAGTATCACACTTCATAAGAGGGAGATCAACCTTTAGTGGATCAAGTCCCCTACAAAATTCAATTGAAAAAAAAAATGGGGAAGCATGTTTAGACGCACTGTCCTCCCTCCCAAGCCTTCAAACTCATTCCCCTCCCCCTCCCAGGTCCTTCTCCTCACTCGGCTTTACATCAGTATCTTCGCCAGTAACATCCCCAACTTATTCGCCCCCCGTCTAACTCCCCCCCCCCTCCTTCCCCCATCTACTGTCCCTCAGGTTAATTCTTCCCCCATATTATATCACTTAGTCGCCTCATGTCTCATTAGCTCACCATCCATCCCACTTCACCTTGTTAAGTACATCAGATTTCATAATTTAACTCGCTAATCCGATTATCTTCCTCTATTTACTTTCCCTCAATTTGTTTCCCCTTCTCTAGCTCCCCACTCTGCTTTTTTTTTTATCTTAATCCTTTCCCAACCCATATCTTCCTCCTCTCACGTTTCTTACTCTCCAACGCCCCCTACTCTCCAACACCCCCTACTCTCCAACACCCCCTACTCTCCAACACCCCCTACTCTCCAACACCCCCTACTCTCCAACACTCCCTACTCTCCAACACCCCCTACTCTCCAACACCCCCTACTCTCCAACACCCCTACTCTCCAACACCCCTTACTCTCCAACACCCCCTACTCTCCATCACCCCTACTCTCCAACACCCCCTACTCTCCAACACCCCCTACTCTCCCATAATCCTTTCTCCCTCCTTTGCCTCTGCCACCCTACTTGGTGCTCAGTGCCACCCCTAAGTGCCTGGCACCACGTCACAGAGATTTGCGATTACACACACACACACACACACTCTCTCTCTCTCTCTCTCTCTCTCTCTCTCTCTCTCTCTCTCTCTCTTGAAGGGTTATCATCTTGACTGTTCATCACCTCCCACAACCAGACCCTCACCCTACACTCTTAATGGAGATGTGATTAATGATCCACTGAACCTTCGGATTTGTGTTAAGCTTATATGAAAAAGGAGACTTTAAACGTGTTGCCTCAGAGTTAATGGGTGACTCCTGCACTCTGGCTGGCTGGCTGGCTGGCTGGTTCAACACTCTACTCCAGGATTGTAAACATTGGCGCTTGATCCTGAATTATGATTTTCTTCTCTGACTTAATAAATCCATTAAAATTTTACTAAATGGTAACTTAGAGGAAAAAATCTGACAAAATCCCACAATTTACTAAAAAAACCTAAATTCCACCAATATTATGTTTTCTTTTTCTATTACCCTGTGAAGTTAACGTCATATTAAGCTATTTTGTGTTAGCTTCAGTTAAATCGGGAACAAGTTAGATCAGGTTAGGATAAGGTTATGTTAGTTTAAGTTAGGTTACAGTAAGACGAGCCACATTAGGTCAAGTTAAGGTACTGTTGGTTAAATTTAGGTTGTTGTAGATTATTGGGGTTTAAAACAACAGCCACCACCATAACCATCACAACCACCACTACCACCTCCAACCACCCACCACTACCACCACCACTGCCACCACCACTGCCACCTACCATGACCACCACCTACTACTACAACTACTACACACGTGGCCTCCAGCCTCCCCCCAATAGCCACACCTTCGCCGCCATTTTATTACCTTAAAATTAAATATCCTAATACATAAGTAGCTACCCTAGCTGTGTTGAGTTAGTTGAGCCGCAGATCTATGCGGCATTCAGTGACTGTTGCCTCATAGTCAATATCTGCAACTGTTGTCGGCTTTGGGGCCGATGCTCTCGTTCCCCTCAGACAGACCAAAGCCGACCGAAGGAGAGAGAAGGACAGTCGACATCTCATCCAAGCTGTAACATAACTTCTGGGCTGCTGCTTCTGTTCGGAGATCACCTCCGCGAGTCTGGTGTAGAAGCATCTTGCACTTGGTCCCATCCCACCAGAGGTTGTGAACACTAGAGGAGTGAAGCTGCCTTGATCAACGTTCTGAATTCTCTCCCAGTATCCCCTTATCTTGTCGTTCTCGTTCCTCCTGTGTGCAGTATCGAGAGCTAAGTTACGGTGACAAGCGGCCATGGGATAAAAAATCCTGATTTCGAAGAAGGCTCGCTGTCCCCGTGTCCAGAATCTTCGAGCACTGACGTCAACATGGGCTTCGTTGGATGTGTTTGAAGTCCTGTGTTGGAAATTCTCACCGTCCAATGGAAGGAGGGTCGGTTCTACCCTGACATGACGACAGATTTCCTTCAACATATTTGCTGTGAGGTCCCTTACTTCGTCATGCCTCATGCATATGAAGCCCCCCCTTCTTGCACACCATGGCGTGATCGGCGTCATAGGAAGAGCCACACACGCATTGGGAGGGCAAACCTTCTACTGGCCTACCGTACCTTAGAGCAATGGCATCTGTAAATTCTTTTTTATTGAGACTGAAACCATTTTCCCTTATCGGTAACGTAGTTAACCAGTTTGAGGCACCCACCTCCTGCGCTATAGCTACTTTTTTTTCAAATTCTCTGGTACTTGCAGCAACAGTTGCTGCAACTTATCACTTTGGCAGTGCTGTCGTTCTGTCGTAATGGACAGCACTCACAGTAGCCCCTCCCCAGACGAAGACCCCCTCCTTATCGCAGGTCTCACACTGACAAATTTAATCCGTAAAATCCTCCTCTTCCTCTTAGCTGTCTACATTGTTCCTCACCTTATTAAGTGAGGGAAGATAGGGAGACAGTGTTGGGAGGCGAAGAGACCGTGTGGGTAGATTACGAAACCTGTGGGTAGATTGGGGGACCTGTGGGTAAATTGATATACCTTTGAGTAGATTCTGATACCGTGTGGGTAGGTAGAGACCGTGTGGGTAGGTAGAGACCGTGTGGGTAGGTAGAGACCGTGTGGGTAGATTAAGAAACCCGTGAGTAGATTAAGAGACCGTGTGGGTAGGTAGAGACCGTGTGGGTAGATAATGACAGAGGTTGTGTGTGTACTTGCTGATAGAGCCGCTGTTAATCCCCTTGACTGGCGGTGACTGGGTCGTTAACTCAATGTTTATGGTCGTAATCACTGGCGGTTCCTGTTGCGATTTTGGCGATGTTCGGTGTGTTGGTCTTGAGGAGCCCAGGTGCTGATGTCTGTCTCTCTCTCTCTCTCTCTCTCTCTCTCTCTCTCTCTCTCTCTCTCTCTCTCTCTCCTCAGCGATAACCTACAGTCTCTCGGAGAATTGAACACTCGAGCTCACTCTGTCTCTTTGACTCGTTGGAGATAACACTACATAAATCTCCAGGCAGGAGAGACTCATCTCCATCTCCTTGAGAAAGGGACTGGCCGCCTCCAGGAGATAACATATCTCTAACATTTCTCTCCCATCTCCAATTTAGTCAAATGTCTTGACTATTTCTATTCACAATTGTCGTAAAAATTTTACCTTTTATTGAGTATTTTCAACTATTTCCATCTTAGAAATAGGTTAAGGTTTTTTATAATTGTATTTTGAGTCATTATATCCCTCACTGGCATACGTAAAAACAGCCACCAGTCAGGTCAAGAAAGACAGATCTCTAAAAATGACTTAACGAAACCATATTCTTTTTCGTTTCACGTTTAACTTGATTAAAGGATTTTGTCTTCTTCCCTCCCTCCCCCCCCCTCCCTCACCCTCCCTCCCTCCCCCCCTCCCTCCCTCCCTCCCCCCTCCCTCACCCTCCCTCCCTCCCCCCTCTCCCCCCCCATCAAGTGTAAAACCTAAGTTCTGAGACTATTTGAGAAGTTTGATAGGCTGATCGGTATTAACTCTAGACGGGATGGTATCAAACATGGTTCCCTCTGAGGTGAAGGGAAGACAAAGTGATATAACTTGTAGGAGTAGACACAACACAGGAGTGATTGGTTGTTGATGTGCTGAGGCAGAACTGTGAGCTGCTTGAAGAAACATGAGAAAAGTGATGATTTGTAGTTGTAATTTGTGATAGTTAATTAAATGTGTTATAGTAAAGAGTTATAGTCAAGTATAGAAGTTATAGCAAAGAGTAATGGCTACAAATAAAACGAACGATAAATTGCTTGTGATACGGTAGGGGAGATTTTGACTCAGAGAAGAACAACAAGGAGACAATGAGATAAGCTTGAGTAAGAATCAATAGAGACAGGTAGATAAGGTGAGGTGTAAATAAGGCTGAATTTTGTTGTAGTGGCGGACTGCGCGAGGTGGGTGGGGGCTCCCTGTGGCAGGAGGTGGCGATGACAAGGGTGGTGCAGTAGTCCACTGCCAAATCTTGCCAGTGCTTAGTGGTGGAGGTCACTGAGGGATGGCATTTCCAGGGTGGAGAGAGCGTTGATGTAGCCGGAGTATTCTGCGCCGAGTATAATTCTGCAGGCCCTTTTCTGTACCTTCTCTAGCTGACGTTGTCGGGTGGAGTTGAGAGAAGACGACCAGGCTGGTGACGCATACGTTAGTTTGGGGAGAATAAAGGCGTTGTAGATGGTCCTCAGCTCTGGCGTGTGTGTCCCAAGTGACCTAAGTCATGGTATCATGTCGAGTTGGTACGAGGCTGCCTTGATTGTGTTGTTTACATGGACCTTCCAGTCCAGTTTGTGGTCTATGGTAAGACCCAGGAGTTTGGCAGACTGCACTAACTGGAGAGGATGGGCACCCACTGTGACTGCTGGAGCTTGCACTGGAGTGGTGGCGGTATTGATGTGCACGGTTTTGGTGTGGTTGATGGTGACCGTGTTCTCCGTAGTCCATGCCTGTAGCCTGTCCAGGGTGCATTGTGTGTGTGTGTGTGTGTGTGTGTGTGAGAGAGACAGAGATACACACACACACACACACACCTATCCTAGCCCCGAAAATACAAAACTATTATTCACAAACAAAACAACCTCTAACAACCATCAAAACAACCATTAACAATCACCAAAACAACCACCAAAACAACCATCAAAACAACCATCAACAACCACCAAAACAAGAGTAAACAACAAACGTAACTCCTCCTAACACTACACCAAAGCCTCAGGGGAGTACAGCCTCTCTGTCGCTCCCTAGAACCTGTCAACAGTCACTGACAACACAACATCGAAATGTAAATGTAAACAACAGGGTCGAGGCTTACTTGGCAGATCAGCTGATGTGGGGACTTTTTTTCTGGACCTAAAATTTGCGTCATTTTTTCTTAGGGGTGGGGAGAGGGGAGAAGGGAGAGGGGAGAAGAGAGGGGAGGGGAGAGGGACGCTGATATCTGTTCCCATCGGTTTGAGTCGTGTTTTAATTCTAGGTAAGATGTGTGTGTGTGTGTGTGTGTGTGTGTGTGTGTGTGTGTGTGTGACTGGTCTTGGCATGCATAGCCACGCGTTGCTGGACACAGAGAGTCAATCTGTCACCAAAATTACGTCACGGCGGATGTGCTTCAATTTCTCTTCGGTTTATCTGCCTTTTACATATTTTCCTTTGCTCCTGAAATTATCCTTTTCCTTCCCACTGTCCTTCTCTATTTGCCTTTTCCTTCCTCCTTCCGCACTTCCCTCGTTCCTTCAATTCACCTCTTGCCATTATTCCTAACTTCGTATTTTCCCTGTCACATTACCTTTTCCCCTCTTTCCTTCCTCCCCTTCCTTCCACCTCTCCTTCTTCCTTTCCTCCCCTCATTATCTCCTCCCCTTCTTCCTTTCCTCCCCTCCTTCCCTTCTTCCTTCCTCCCCTCCTTCCCTTCTTCCTTCCTCCCCTCCTTGTCTCCCTTCCACCTCTCGCTCCTTCCAGCTCCCTCCTTTGTATTGGTGTAAGGTTTCCATGCTGCTGCTCACACGCTGTAGTCTTTTTAGTCCACGTGGAGGGGTATAGAATCTGCCTTTCTTTTATGATCATTTTTCTCTAACCTTCCTCTCTTCCAGATCGTCCCTTCGCCTGCCCCCCTTCCTACTCTCCCTCCTTCTCCTCCTCCTCCTCATCTTTCCCTTCCTCTCCCTCCCTCTCTTCCTTCCACTCCACCATCGGTAACCTAGAGACCTCCTCAACCAACGTAATCAAAAGATAATCTATGTTCTCTTGTTTTTTTCTAAGATTATTACGTTTCTCAGTTGATTTATTCACTTCTCTTGCTTCCGTTTTTGTTATCACTCATTCTTCCTTCCTGTGTCTTTTTGAGCTTATTTCCTTCCCTCTTATTCCCTCCTCCCTCTCTTTACCACCTCTCACCCCCTCCACCTCATTGCCAGCTTATCGGGATCTACTCCACCAGGTGTATATATACGGTTCACGCAAGAGTGACTAAGGTATAGTTTCTTGTCTTAGTTGGATTTCGGATATTTCTTTGGCTTTCCTCCTTTATCACTCCCTTCCTTCCTTCCTCCCTTCCTTCCTTCTAGGTTTTCTCCCCATTACCAACCGTACACTACATACCGTTCGTATGGAATGATCGAGACATTGACTACAATACTGAAAATCCCACCAGACCAGACCCGTCTGTAAGCTATTTTCCTAGTGCTTATCACCACCACTACCCACTACAACCCACCACCACCGACCCACCACCACCACCCACCCACCACCACTACCCACCACCACCACCCACCCACCACTACCCACCACCACCCACCCCCACCACTACCCACCACCACCACCCACCCACCCCCACTACAGACGACGCAGGACCTACCCTGAGTTAAGGTGTTCTAGTCTGCCTCTTAAACTCACTCTACTGTTTCCTCCAGACATCTTGACTCTCACGCCCTCTTGTGATGGGTCGCGAGCAAGAGATTATATTGCTTTTATTTCGTCTATTTTTTATATTTTATTTTATTTTATTTTTTCCCTTTTCATTGGAGTCAAGGACAATATGGTTGTTGTGTTTAATAGATGATACAGGTTTTAAAGGGAAAGTTTAAGTTCATATTAGTTTTAGGTGTAAGATAATATAAAAAAAACATAACAGTTTAATAAAGAAATGAAGGGAGTTTTTTTTATATACATTAAAATTATAAGTTAGACATTGTTTAATATAACCCTGGTAGTTGAGATATTTATAACACTCACACACACACACACACACACACTCACACACACACACACACACACACACACACACACACACACACACACACCCTGTCATTCTGCTGCAGTTTCGTCTCAATTTTCACCAACATTTTCCCCCCACCACACACACTGTCCACACCAACAGCCTTTAGTAGTTTTAGTTTTTTACACAGAGAGAGAGAGAGAGAGAGAGAGAGAGAGAGAGAGAGAGAGAGAAAGTGTGGGGGAAGGATATAGCGATAACGATAAAGGAAGGGAGGATGTAAGAGACAGAAAAAGATAGAGAAAATGAACGAGAGAATAAAAGAACGATACAGGAATATAAAATGAAAGAGAGAGAACGAGTGAACGAAAAATGAATTTAAAAATGTAAAAAACAATACAACAAAGAGAACAGGAAAGACAGAATGAGAGAGAGAGAGAGAGAGAGAGAGAGAGAGAGAGAGAGAGAGAGAGAGAGAGATATAGAGTAAGAGAAAGAGAGATAGAGAGAGAGACAACGAAGATAGCACAGTGAACGGGATACTAGTCGAAGCAGTTAACAGTCAACATGTGCAGGGTTAAGCCATTCCCAACAACCTGCCACCACTACCACCACCAACAGCCTGCCACCAGCAACAGCCTGCCAACACTGCATTGTCTCCCTCCTCGCTACCACCACCACCACCACTACTACCACACTTTACTACCATTACTACTGCCATACCCTACCACTATTACCACCACCATAGGCTACCAGCATCACCACAACCTGCCACCACCATCACCATCACTACAACCGCTACTAGGAATCATACTACCAACACTACTATTACCACTAACAAAACCATCACTAATTGCTACTATCATTGCCACTATGCCTTCTTCAACTACTACTACTATTATTACTACTACTACTACTACCATAACGACCCACACGTCTTTTTAAATATTATTGGTATGTGTGTGTGGGAGGGTGAAAGAGGGGAAGGAGGGGGGGGGGTGAAAAGTGGTTTGTGCTGTATTTACAATTAAGGAAAAACCAGAATTGGCTTCGTTGTGAGGACTAACGAGGCAGGGAGACAGGAACAGGATAAAGGAGAGAGAGATGAGACGTGAGTTGGTTAGGTTAGGTTAGGTTAGGTTAGATTAGATTAGGTTAGGTTAGGTTAGATTAGATTAGGTTAGGTTAGGTTAGGTTAGGTTAGGTTAGATTAGATTAGGTTAGGTTAGGTTAGATTAGATAGTGTTTGTTACTTTGTTGTATAGTGATGTATGTGGGTGAAGTGTAAGTGGAAAGTCATTGTTGTGTGTATAAGTGTGTATAAGTGTGTATAAGTGTGTATAAGTGTATTATGACGTATTAGCTGTGAGGTGCATGAATTATGGTTTGTAAGGTATAGGAATTATCAATTATCGTAGTTCTTATGTAGTACTAAAAATGATATGAATAATTAATTAGTGGTTCCAAATGACTTCTAGATATCTTTATTGTTTTCAGATAAGCTCTAGACTAGATATAATTTCTAGAGCTTCTTAATTGTTTCAGTTGAGTCTAGACACGGCACGGGTCGCCCGACAGATAAAAACCCACCTTGACAAAATACTGATAAGCTCCCGACGAAGTAAGTTCATGGGTGTGACTCTCCCGAAGGAATGTGGTGAGACAGAAGATCTTATCGATAAAGGGAATATTATATATTTTTTTATAGGACATCGTCTGTGTTGATTGTGTCCGTGTTTAAGTTAGTGTCCTTGATAACGGGTATAATTTCGTATTCAGTATTTAACACTAGTCATTGCTGATGTCCAATCCTATAGGGTCTAGAGTTAACAATATGGCGTCCTACTCAAAGTCTCTTAAGGTAGCAATATGGCGTCCTGTCTTAGATCTCTTAAGGTAGCAATATGGCGTCCTGTCTTAAATCTTGTAAAACAACTAATATTGAAACTGTGTCAACAAATATAGATACCAGACCCTTGAAGCTTAGACACCCAACACAACCTGGAGTTAACGAGGTCTCTGAGTTATGCAGGTCACGTTAAAGCGAGCTACAATGTGCACCAACGATATTAAGAGTGGGAGAGGACCGGGTGTCGCCTCTGTTCCACCACCGTCACCTGGGTGTTGCTTCACCTAACGTGTCAATTGACGTCAAAGCAAACAACAATATATATTTTTTTTTTCGATATCACTCTTCGAAATATTAGGTTTAGTCAATTAGTTGTGAATACCTACCCACACACACGTACATACAGATATATATGTATGTATGTATGTATGTATGTATGTATGTTACGGAAACTGAGCAATTAAGAAGTTAATGTCTTTAAGTTCCTTTAATTTAACTTTTACTTTTATATTAATCTAAAATTGTTAAATGATTTCTGTACCTGCGTGTGTCTAGGGGCTTTTGGGTTGAAATTATTTAGTTATAGCACCTTGTAGTACTCGTACCCAATTACGTAACAAATGACGATCTGTTTGTATTGTGAACTTTTCTAGTTATGTTTTACAGTAGGTTTAGTTATAACAGCTTTACTTGGCTTAATTGAATATTTGACACCACACTCATGGTTAACGTGACAGCACCCAGCACAGTATAAACAGTAGGACGTGCAAAATATGCTAGTGATTTTTTATACAATATTCTTAAAACAAAATCAACACAAAACACATGTACAAGGGTGAAAAATAATGTATTCAAATGTACTAATACACGTTACAAATAGCTGGCCAGGAGATCCCGCTGTGTGTAGGCAACAGTCACTCAACTTCACAGTAGACAGGGAGAACACGTCGCCGAGGTGGTGGGAGTAGGACTGACTTGATATCCCAGGGTTAGAGGTGGCGCCCCCAACAGCCGGCGATGGTTTTCAACTAATCAGGAGCCATCTCATGACTCGTGTGTCCACTAGTTGACTGATGTATGTATGTATGTATGTATGTATGTATGTATGTAGTAGGCAGCTACCAAACAGGGAGGTACTACCGCCTAGGAAGATATTGGAAGCATAATGTGTTGTCTAATGGTAGACCCTGCTGCCATATGGCATCACGAAAATTGTGACCAAGTCCCAGGTTGCTGATCTGACTTTCTGCCTCATTTACACACAATTGTAGGGTCTCAATTGTTTCTCTTACTTTTGACAACACAACATACATATATTGTATTGTTTCTCGCCCTTGATCTTTTTTTTTCCTTTTTTTATTTATTTATGGTTCTATTATTTTTTTTTATAATTGTTATTTATTTTTATATATTTGTATTAATTTTATTATTAATATTATTATTATTATTATTATTATTATTATTATTATTATTATCATTATTATTATCATCATCATCATCATCATTATTATTATTATTATTATTTTATCATAACCCCCCTCCCCCCCCCAGGCTTGATGTGGGTCATTAATATACCCTGTGCCCGGGTGGGTACAGGGTATATGTATATTAATATACCTAGCAACAGTGACATAGACCAATATTACTCTCAGTTCAGTCGAGTCATCAAGCTATTAACGTGTCAATATTCGGGAGATGATAGTGGCATAACTCACCGTGGTAGAGAGGCAGGGTAGTGTGGGCTCTGAGGAAGGAGGTTATAGGGCTGATTCTCACTATCTCCTGAGCGGACACCGGCGATTGGCAAGACAGAGGACAGGGAGAAGTGCGCAACGGTCCAGCTGGTGTTGTGATGTATGGTGGCGCTGAGGAGGGTCTTCTATTCTGACTAGCTGTTGATGAGGTTGGCTATTTTCCACGTCTCTTTAGTAACAGCTCCTCTGACAGCAGTGAGAGTAACAGCATAGGAATGACAGCAGGTCGATAACATGTTAACAGTGACAGCTTAATAACACTAAGTTGAAAATGAGTTGGATAAACTAGAATTCTATTAATCCCTTGAGTAAGATAACTTAACCCCTTGACTCTGATAACTTATGACTCTAATTGGCCTACACTGTCATCACACTGAAGAGGTTAAGGAATTACACCTTTACCAAATGTTATGATCCATGAATTTACTCACCGTCAGAACCCACCTTACCTGCGTACACCCCTAATGAAGTAACCCACCTTTTGATACCTATTCACCTGAACCCACCTTACCTGCGTACACCCCTAATGAAGTAACCCACCTTTTGATACCTATTCACCTGAACCCACCTTACCTGTGTACACCCCTAATGAAGTAACCCACCTTTTGATACCTATTCACCTGAACCCACCTTACCTGTGTACACCCCTAATGAAGTAACCCACCTTCTGGTACCCATTCACCTCCTCAACAATCAACAAGCTTCCCCCTACACCTTACCTCACCTTCTTATCAGCGTCTCGGGGTGTTATCAGGGGCTCGACAGTTGGTGACAGGTGAACCGTGTGTTGGATCAGCTGCTGCCACGGTCGGTAAGCCTCAGTTGTGCTCTCAGATACGTTAATTATAAGTTAAGCGTCTCAGAGATTACTGTGGACGTCTGAGTGTGTGTGTGTGTGTGTGTGTGTTGAATCCCAAACTAGATTTTTAATTATGCAGTTCCAATACGTCAAAAAACACACGCAAAAGCTACTACACTCGCTGCCCTTTTTGGTGTAATCAGTGAGATAAACTTTGTGTCTACCAAACTACCAAAAAACTATTAAAACTATTTTTTTTTCACTACAACGTACAGTACTTTTTTTATCCACGTTAGCCAACTAAAATAAAATATTCATTCATTAACGTTTCAGAAAATAAATTAGTTATAATATATATTTTATTTACGTGAAATAGTACTTATTGCTAACAACTATTAAGCAAACTATAAAATATACTAATTATTTTCTCATTTATCAGCTGGAAAATATATAAACTTTCGCTCATGGACACTGGTTTCACTACTTTTTCGCTGGTTAAATAAACTTTATTTTTAATCGAAGAAAATCATGGAAAAACTAAAATAAATACAAAATAGTTATCAATCTAAAACTTGACTAATATATCCGGAAGTAAGACAAACTTACGATTATTGTTACCTATCCTTAGTAATTAAAAAACTACAACACTTAATAATTTTTCAAGTTAAACAGAATGAAAATTATATAAACTTTCACTAATGTACCCGACAACGAGAGAAATACCTACGTTTATTGTTACTGTTTTTTCCAAATAAAACTTAATTCACTTTCTAAGTTAATTGGTCAACAAAATACTTAAGACTCTTACACATTAAACGGATTTTTAAGATACATATATAAACTTTCACTAATGTACCAGGAAACGAGAAAGAAAATAATCATTGTAGTTTTTTCCGCAAATGTTGGTAGTGGGAGGGAAAGGGTGGGGGTGCAGGAGGAGGAGGGAGGGGTGGTGCAGCAGGTGGAGGAGGGGTGGTGCAGGAGGAGGAGGAGGAGGAGGCGGAGGGGGTGTAGGCTGCTGCAAATTGCTGCTTTTCGCGACGCGGCAGGAATGCATGAAAACATTCCTACCAGCTGATAGCCTCGGGCCTCAACGCTCGCCGAAATTCATGTTATGGAACGATAAAGGCAAGTGAGAAAATACACGGCTTGCCTACCACACCTTAAAAAACTTATGAGAAATGATGAAATTTGTCTACGCTGCGTCACTCTTCTGAGGCATTATACTATGAAGGGTGTGTTGGTGTGGTGGTTTCAGGCGTATGTATGTATGTATGGAGGTGCGGTTGAATGTACATATGGTAATTGTTAGCCAGTGCAGTTAGAGAGATGTACTGTCTTCCTGGGTCATAAAGCTCGTTCATTCACGACATAAGGGGCTGACCTTCCTGGAACACAAGGATCAAAGTCATTATTATTAGGCACCTGCATACTCTCTCTCTCTCTCTCTCTCTCTCTCTCTCTCTCTCTCTCTAATCAAGAATCATTGTACCACATTTTTTTTTAGTTTGTTAGTGTTATATTTTTCTTCGATGGCGTCACTCACCATCATGATAATAGCCGTGTCTTATGCAGAAAGCTTTTTACTCATTAACAACTTTCACTCACGTCCAGGTAACAACTTTAAAAACTTTCACCAAAACTTTCCGCTCCTCCTATCATCTGTTTGTTAGTCTCTCCTCTTCTCCCATCTCCTGTTTCGTGGTCTCTTCTCTCTCCTCTTCAATGTTCTCAGTCTCACCATCACCTTTTTACACGCCTTTACAAATCTAATTATTTTACTTTACTGATAAAAGATCTTCAATTGTGGTGAAAGTTTCTGACTGCGTTTAATAAGTTATATTTCCTACCTTCCTGATCTGACCCCTTATGTTTATTGTGTGTGAGGGATAATAATAATAATAATATCAAACAATAGCAAACTCCTAGTCAGTAGTGCAATCAATAGCATCATTCAACTTGACTCAGCAACTTGTGTGTGTGTGTGTGTGTGTGTGTGTGCGTGTGTTCACCTGAGCGAGACTTGTTATCTACAGTGTGGAGGAGCTAATTAATCACCGTCTTGTATACCTGTGACAAGAGAGGTGAGGTTTCAATCGGATCGGTGGTGATTGGTGGCCGATGTGGCGTGACCTAGTAAGGAGAGGTCAATAGAACGAAAATCCACGCGAATACGGGCATGGCGCTCTCTGATTGGTTCGTTATGGAAATCATTTTACGCGTGTACAGGTATGATGATTGGTTCGCCAAATAGAAAAACAAAATCCACTCGTATGTGGGTATGCTGCTCGTTGATTGGTCCACTAAATACAAAATTCCTTCGTATGTGGTCATGATTTTCTCTGATTAGTCCTCACTGATTATGACGTCATTAATACCCTTCCCACGATTAGCTTAATTATGGTTTAGGTCAAGATAGATCGGATTAGCATACGTTAAGGATTAGGTTAAATTAATGGTGAGTGGCAGGATGGACACGAGAGGACGCCATGTTGGAGATTAGCCAATCAGCGTGCAGCATACCCGGAGAGCTGTGGGTTTTGCAAATGGAGGAGGCGAGGCTGGTGCGGTGTGTACGTGTTCCCGCCAGGTGTTGAGGTCGCCAGGTGTTGAGGTCGTCAGGTGTTGAGGTCGCCAGGTGTTGAGGTCGCCAGGTGTTGAGGTCGTCAGGTGTTGAGGTCGTCAGGTGTTGAGGTCGTCAGGTGTTGAGGTCGCCAGGTGTTGAGGTCGCCAGGTGTTGAGGTCGCCAGGTGTTGAGGTCGCCAGGTGTTGAGGTCGCCAGGTGTTGAGGTCGTCAGGTGTTGAGGTTGCCAGGTGTTGAGGTCGTCAGGTGTTGAGGTCGCCAGGTGTTGAGGTCGTCAGGTGTTGAGGTCGCCAGGTGTTGAGGTCGCCAGGTGTTGAGGTCGTCGGGTGTTGAGGTCGTCAGGTGTTGAGGTCGTCAGGTGTTGAGGTCGCCAGGTGTTGAGGTCGCCAGGTGTTGAGGGATAAGAGGAGAGAGAGAAAATAAGAGACGCAGAGAGACAGAGAAATAAATTTTAATAGAGAAAGAAAGAATGAGAGGCATGGGAAAAAAGAGAAAAAAAGGAAAAATGAGAGACAAATGAGAGATGCTGTGAGAGAGAACCAAATATTGAAAGGAACAAAATGTGAGAAAATAGAGAAAGAGAAAGAAAGGACAATAAACACAGCCAAACAAAAAAAGATGAAATACGGTTCACGTTATTACATCATTGTGTCAAATCGTAATCATCTCATAAACAGTACACTCATTTTTTATCTAATTTCCTTTATTTTTAACTAGATTTTTGCATTAATTTCCCTTTAACATCATAAACAAAAGTCCTCTCACATTAAGCTTCGAAACTTGCTGGAACGAATCTCCGAACTAAATTACCTACACAATAATATATCAGAAGTATCTCATTTGGGTTTTGGTAAGTTTCGAACAGGAGTGTAAATGAACCTTTGTTTGTGCCTGTACACCCAGTCAAGTTTCAAGTATACTCCAAGTCAATATTAACATTTGCATTTCATTTGTTGGATCAGATCACAAATACTGAGCTGGTTCATACGACTCCCAGGATCGTGAATGTTATCTTTAGAAATCAAACTCCATTATTAAGAGACGGAAAAGGGTATGAAAATAATAAAAATGTCTATGATATCTTAAAATTCCTCTTTACTTTTGAGTGTAAGGACATAAGTGAGTATCTGAAGTGTACTTACATTAAGTGTCTGTTATTTGATACAAGTTATTTCCATAATTGTTATTGTTTAGAAGTGGTTTTGTTTACATTTTATATCCCTCTTCGTGTTATCTTAATTCAGTGTTTGATTCTGGCTAGTTATAGATTCACTTCCATGGAAATACAAACCGTGTTAGCTACTGAATCTTACAAGACTCCTAATCTTAATAGCTTGATTAGGTTAAGGTATAATTAACCTGCAACTACATCCTAGTTCCCAATGTCATTCTATCCTAATGGCTTCCTTCCTGACGCCCTCACTACATAAAGCTACAAGTTTACCCTCCCAACACCCAGCCGGTCGTCCCATTTAACTACCGTTTAGTGTATCTACTGGCTCGTCCAATTCTCCTAGTGCCTCCTGTAGAGAGAGAGAGAGAGAAAGAAAGAAAGAGAGAAAGAGAGAGAGAGACACACACAGACAGACAGAGCTATAGATAGAGAGAGAGAGAACAAAGAGAAGTCTCCACTACAAAAGCCATCCAGGAAGAGAGGAATTATTCCGACTTATCCACGAGGAAACTAATTTATGCATCGACTTTTGTTGCCGTTTCTAAAAAGCATGGACGTGTATGTGTGAGGGTACAAGTCTCTCTCTCTCTCTCTCTCTCTCTCTCTCTCTCTCTCTCTCTCTCTCTCTCTCTCTCTCTCTCTCTCACACACACACACACTTTCGCTCAGGGATGGAATGTGATGTTTCATTCCGTCCCGATGATAGCACACGAGTTTGCAAGCGGAACGAAATGTGTGTTATGGAGGGGTAATAACAGATCTAAAAAAACAGAGCGATCTAACACGGTTGCTTCTAGTCACTCTGTTAAATAACCTGTGTTGTGGGAGCCTAGCCTAATGTGGTAGGTTTTAATTCTTTTAATTTGTATTTTTTCATAGTTCATTGTTTTTTTTGTATTTTGCCTTTGTTGTTGTTTTTTATGTTTTGTTATTATTACTGTTTATTATTATTATTATTAATTATATTTATTTTTATCACCATCATCATATAAAGATTATCAAACTATATTCATACTCACACACCTGGTACACTAATTAACCCTTCATACCTGGTTTAGGTGAAGGCGAGATTACCTGCAACTTTCTATATGAGCTCACCTGTCTTCATCCCGAGTGACCAGGGCAGGTTAATGGGGTAGGAATTGAAGAGGTGAGTGGGGAGAGGGAAAAATGGGACAAGAGTGGGAGATTGGAGTGGGAAGAGGAGATACGTGGGGTTGGAGTGGGAGATTGAAGTAGGGAGAAGAGATGAGTGGGGTTGGAATGGGGAAAAGAGGTACGTGGGGTTGGAGTGGGATTTTTGGAATGGGAAGAGGAGATACATGGGGTTTGAGTGGGGAGAGGAGATAAATGGTGTGAAAGTAGATAATATGAGTGGGAAGTGAGAGGGAGTAAATAAAGTGATAGTAGATGTAAGGTATAACAAAGTATTTGGTAATGGCTACACGACAGTGACCACTCACTGAGACGACCAGCAACCTCTCTCTCTCTCTCTCTCTCTCTCTCTCTCTCTCTCTCTCTCTCTCTCTCTCTTTCTGTCCTTCTATCTATCCCTTTATCTATCTATCTATCTATATGTCTGTCTGTCTGTCTGTCTGTCTGTCTGTCTGTCTGTCTGCCTGCCTGTCCTCCTCTCCCAGTTTTGTATGGGATGGGATAAGGGATAGAGAAACGCCAGAGGAAAAAGATGAATGGAATAACAAAGACAATTTTCCTAGACTAGTGTAATACAGAACAAGGAGACTATATCTTCTCTCTTCTGTTTCAGTAAAATTGCAATCCTGGGCGATACTAATTGCAGTCATTAGCACATCAGATAACCCTCTCTACCTCCATGATAATATTCACGTAATTACTTCTTCCCGTGCAACATTTCAAATCCAGATGATTATAATGGTAAGTAGTTTTATGGCTAATTTTTCTTCTGTTGCAATCCAGGTAATGACTTTATCATTACCTGGACCTCAATCCACAGCTGACGACCACTGCATTAAGTACACACAGCGCTAGATTAGGGATTATGAGGCTATAACGACGCGTAAGGAGTAAACTGGTGTGATTAGTGGCTCGTAGGCAGTCAATTGAGACGATTAGTGATTCATTAACAGCCAAATGGGACGATTAAAGTCACTAATGGACGATAAACCGATTTACCTAATCAGTAAATGTGGATGATTAGCGCCTCGTAAACCCCAACTAGATAATTACTCATTCATGGTCGTTAAACCTGACTCTCAGAAACAGTAAATTTGTGTGACTCTCGATGTTCTGAGTACCTGCCTGGCTCGACTCCCTCCAGCCAAGTCCATCAATAACCCTTTGAGTCCGTCTCCCATCTGCCGGCTAACTATTCTCTGAGTTATGCCGCTTATAGTCAAGAGTTAATCACCTTAGACGCGAGCTGGATAGGAAGCTCAAAGAGGGACGGGAGAAGGAAGATAGATGGATAGGAGAGGGAGAGAGATAACGAGGAAGGAGTAGTGAAGGATAGGATAAAGATGGTGGTTAAAGAGGAGAGGGAATGGAAGGGAATAGTTGAGGAACGGATAATGAAGGGGGTGTAGTCAGGAGGATGTGGAAAAGAAGGAGGAGGAATGTGGATAGGATAGTAAATGAGGGTGTGGAGTTATAATAGGGATGGAGGATTGGATGGTGAGGGATAGGTGGTAAAGAAGGGGTTAAGAGGTGGTTAGGAGGGAGAGATGAGAAGGAGTTAGCCAGAAGAGAAGGTTAGACAAAGTTTGGACTGGTCGTGTGTGTGTGGGGGGGGGGGGGAGGTGTGAGGAAACAAGAGAGAGAGAGAGAGAGAGAGAGAGAGAGAGAGAGAGAGAGAGAGAGAGAGAGAGAGAGTAAAGAAAGCGAAAATAGAGAGAATTGAGTAAGCTGAACAGGTGACTTAGAGATACAGAGAGACAAACACTAAAATCACACACAAATTAATAATAATCCAACCATAAGGAACACAACGACAAACTCCTGCCTACATAACCCACAGTCAACACCCACAGTTAACACCATCAACCCACAGTCAGCACCTTCAACCCACAACCGACACCTTCAACCCACAACCGACACCTTCAACCCACAGTCAGCACCTTCAACCCACAGTCAGCACCTTCAACCCACAGTCAGCATCTTCAACCCACAGTCAACACCTTCAACCCATAACCGACACCTTCAACCCACAGTCAACACCCACACAGTCAACGCTCGCACCCACAGTCAACACCCACAGTCAACACCCCACAACCCACACCCACACTCAACACCCACAGTCAACGCCCACAACCCACACCCACACTCAACACCCACAGTCAACACCCACACAGTCAACGCTCGCACCCACAGTCAACACCCACAGTCAACACCCCACAACCCACACCCACACTCAACACCCACAGTCAACGCCCACAGCCAACACCCACACCCACCATCATCCACTTGACACCAACTGAAAATCTTTTATCTTGGCTGAAAAATTCACACACATAAAAACAGAAAAAGAACATGAGACTCACACACTGAGTCCTTCTGAGAGGTACGAGTCCTTCTGAGAGGTACGAGTCCTTCTGAGAGGTACGAGTCCTTCTGAGAGGTACGATTCCTTTTGAAGAGGCGCATCAAGAGTACATTTATAGCTCTACTTTAAAATGGTTTGTATACATAAAGAAGTTAATGGTGAATGTATTGTGAAGTTTATAGTGTGTTTTATTATGAGAGAAATACAGTGCATGGTTGGTTTATGGTGTGTAAAGGCTGTAGATTTTAGTGTGAGATGAATAATTGGATTCTAGTCGAGCTACTCTACCCTACCATCACACGCACACACACACACATATAAACACATACACACATATAAATACACACACACACACACACACACACACACACACACACACACACACACACACACACACAAGACCTTGCACCTGACCCACTCTCTGCCACCCCCAACATCCTCGCTTCTCTTTGGTTCCCATACCCGGGGAGGTGTTTGTGTTACGGCTGGTCTAGGCGACCCTGGCCCTGAATCCACGACGGTCCCGCGGCTATTGTGATGCTGATGAGGTCTGTGCAGGGAAACCAGTCCTAACAAAAGCTTTCTCTGTCTCTCGGTGCCAAATACTGTGAGTGACGCGGCGGCTTCCTCCATACTCTTGAGGGTTCGTGTGTTCCTGTTTTCCCTCGTCATTGGTGATAATAGAGCCTCACTTATATATGGTACAGTTGCATTGTTTCTTTAGACTCCATCTACACCAATAGCCTTGTTACCACAGCTGAAAGTGAGGCAGTTGGGTGTGTTTTTGAGTCTCAAGTTATGAGGTGGAGGGAGGTGGATGATTTTAACACAGGAGGCTCGGTGTGTGTGTGTGTGTGTGTGTGTGTGTGTGTGAGCCTTGACACGAGGACCACGTCTGTGTGTCTGTCGTTTGGGAGTAATTTAAGCAACCCGTGCCTCAGTGTGTCTTGTGGAGATGTGTGCAGTGAGCGGTGTCAGTAATGGAAGTCATTTTTAGCTACACACACACACTCTCTCACACACACACACACACTCACACACACACACACACACACACACACACACACACACACACACACACACACACACACCTAGGCGGTCGATCAAAATCTTAGAGATGGAAATTGAAGCCTTTGAGACATAGGGGAAGAGATCAGTGTTTAGACCCCCGCTGGAGACCTGGGAGAGGATCCTCTTTAGTGGTGGGCTCAAGCCATCTCCATGTCTGATTAATTGATGAGTTATGTCTCAATAGGAACCTTCAGGAGAGAAAGTGATTGGTTATGTTTATGTCTTAGAAGGAGAGTTAGAGACCTTATTGAGTACGATGTTTATGTCTTAGAAGGAGAGTTAGAGACCTTATTGAGTACGATGGCTTATGTCTTAGAAGGAGAGTTAGAGACCTTATTGAGTACGATGTTTATGTCTTAGAGAGTTAGAGACCTTATTGAGTACGTTGTTTATGTCTTAGAAGGAGAGTTAGAGACCTTATTGAGTACAATGGCTTATGTCTTAGAAGGAGAGTTAGAGACCTTATTGAGTACGTTGTTTATGTCTTAGAAGGAGAGTTAGAGACCTTATTGAGTACGATGGCTTATGTCTTAGAAGGAGAGTTAGAGACCTTATTGAGTACGATGTTTATGTCTTAGAAGGAGAGTTAGAGACCTTATTGAGTACGATGGCTTATGTCTTAGAAGGAGAGTTAGAGACCTTATTGAGTACGATGGCTTATGTCTTAGAAGGAGAGTTAGAGAGCTTATTGAGTACGATGTTTATGTCTTAGAAGGAGAGTTAGAGACCTTATTGAGTACGATGGCTTATGTCTTAGAAGGAGAGTTAGAGACCTTATTGAGTACGATGTTTATGTCTTAGAAGGAGAGTTAGAGACCTTATTGAGTACGATGGCTTATGTCTTAGAAGGAGAGTTAGAGACCTTATTGAGTACAATGGCTTATGTCTTAGAAGGAGAGTTAGAGACCTTATTGAGTACGTTGTTTATGTCTTAGAGGAGAGTTAGAGACCTTATTGAGTACGATGTTTATGTCTTAGAAGGAGAGTTAGAGACCTTATTGAGTACGATGTTTATGTCTTAGAAGGAGAGTTAGAGACCTTATTGAGTACGATGCTTATTTGAGTCTTATGGTACGAGTTCTAGAAGGAGAGTTAGAGACCTTATTGAGTACGATGGCTTATGTCTTAGAAGGAGAGTTAGAGACCTTATTGAGTACGATGGCTTATGTCTTAGAAGGAGAGTTAGAGACCTTATTGAGTACGATGGCTTATGTTTTTTGGGGGAAGAATGTTCAAGAAATTATTGGAAGATGTTTAATGTAGGGATATAAACATTGATGAGGTGGGGGGGGGGGGGAGCTTGCGGCTAGTGTGTCCCCCTAGTCGGTCCAGCTGTGAATGGGTACCTGACATTCACAAAGAACATCCACGGGAATAAATATACACAGTGGTAACATAGGAACTTAAATATCTCTGTATATAAACACAGCTCAGAAGAACACAGAAACATCGTCATAACACATCATCCTAGACATAACAGAGTCTTTATGTGTGTTTCTGTGGCTCGCGTGAACAGCTTATGTATAACAGCTTAGCCATTATATAGCATTTAAATATAACTTGGCAGACCAAAGGAATATCAGCCAAACTGCATCATCATAATTCATTGTTTGTGAAGGGAATATATACAGACAGACACACATACGGACATAAAGATAGACAGAAAAATATATGGCCAAATCTATAGACAGGTAGACAGACCAACAGATGAATAGGTAGACAGGTAAACAGGTGTATATTATTAGGTGACGTCATCGTATACACAAATAATAAGAGATTATTTTTTATTCCCGTTCATACAATCAGCTCTGACCTGCCACTGACCCCGTCCTTCCTCCCTCCACCCCCCGTGTCTCCTGACGATGTCGCTGACGGAGGTAATAAGATGACTAGGTGGGGCCTGGAAGGGAGGTGGACCAGCCCATAGTCGTGTCCTGTCGTTTTATACGTAAAGGTGGAAGATTTGGTGGATCAGTCACACAATCATGCTAATGGACGCGCTTGGCTTGGTACACACTTTCACTGCGAGAGTTAAAAGCAACTGGACTCTCTCTCTCTCTCTCTCTCTCTCTCTCTCTCTCTCTCTCTCTCTCTCTCTCTCTCTCTCTCTCATCTTCCTTGAAATTCCAGACCGTCTCTACAATGGTCTCTTCCTCCACTGACATAAACGTAAATAGAAAATTGAACTAGACACCACAAGTGCTATTGATGTTTCTCTACGTGCTATAGGCTATTAAATCCTTGTGATGCTATTTTGTTTTTGTTTGTCCTTTTTTGAAGAGTAATGTTTAAGAGAGGAAGAGATTTACATGTGTGTGTGTGTGTGTGTGTGTGTGTGTGTGGTTCCTGGCGACCATACATAGATGTTCATAAGTAACTCTTGACACTTACAATAACTCGAGGTGGCGAATAAGTAACTCTTGACACTTATAATAACGCGACGTGGCGAATAATTAACTCTTGACACTTATAATAACGCGAGGTGGCGAATAAGTAACTCTTGACACTTATAATAACTCGAGGTGGCGAATAAGTAACTCTTGACACTTATAATAACTCGAGGTGGCGAATAATTAACTCTTGACACTTATAATAACTCGAGGTGGCGAATAAATAACTCTTGACACTTACAATAACTCGAGGTGGCGGAGTAGCGAGACCTCACACTCAAGCTGAGACTGAGTTAGTGAGCTCACTTAACTATGTCATAAATCCCCGCCACGGCTGGGATAAGGGGCGGACCTCGCTACCACCTGCATGATATTTCCCTAAAAGAACAAATATGTAGAGAAAAATCCCTAAAAGGAGTATGTTTATATAGAGAAAATTTCCCTAGAAGAATGGTTGTGTTTGGGTATAAGAAAATGTCCCTAAAAAAGTGTGTTGACTTGTAGAAGTTCCCTAAATATGAAAGTTTTATAGGAAATTCCTTATAAAAACGAATATATTATAGAAATTTCCCTAAAAGAACCGTGTTTACAATATAGATAATTTCCCCCAAAAGACGAATTTCTACGTATATTTACATGGAGAATATATCCTTAAAGCACGACCTGTGTTTACTAGTACAAAATCCCTAAAAGAACGAAGCGTGTTTACCTGTCTCACTTACCTTGACGTGTGTTCCTGAGGCAGGCGATACACGAAACATTTTTTACATATTTTTCTTTTCCTTTGGGTAGGAATTGCTCCTTTGGTCCTGAGGTACAGTAAGGGGAGTGGCCAACCCCTCCCGCCCCCCCCCCCCCTAAACTCTCTCTCTCTCTCTCTCTCTCTCTCTCTCTCTCTCTCTCTCTCTCTCTCTCTCTCTCTCACACACACACATCTCCCAATCTTCTCCTTCCTTCCTTCCTTCCTTCCTTCCTTCCTTCCTTCCTTCCCTCCCTCTCCCCCTCGCTGCTATCACAAAGGGAACTCAGCCTCACACTGGCGAGACGCCAAGAGAATCAAAGTATCCTAAACAAACTTGTTATCAGGACCTAAGTTATAATTCGAGAGGTTTGTTTATGCCGAGTTAATCTGTAGTCTTCCTGTTGAAATTTTGGACCTTGTTGATGATTTGTTGAAGTGTGTGTGTGTGTGTGTGTGTGTGTGTGTGTGTGTGTGTGTGTGTGTGTGTGTTTAAGAATACTAACAAAGACATTCTCTCCTTCCCGAATCAGCCAACACAGACGTTCCTTCCTCCATCTGTTGTCATTCAATCTCCTCGATCCACAACCTAACCTAACCTAACCTAACCTAGCCTAACCTAACCTAACCTAACCTAAAGACTTTCTCATGACTACACAGAGTAACTCACGCTAAAGGTAATGAACAAGGTCACTATTGCTAATTTAACCAATAAACCTAATCTAACCAACAGTTCTTTCAAGGTGGGGTGTTAGGGGGGTCGTGGGGTGGGGGGGTCGTGGGGTGGGGTGGGGGGTCGTGGGGTGGGGGGTCGTGATGTTAGGGGGGTCGTGGGGTGGGGGGTCGTGATTTTAGGGGGGTCGTGATTTTAGGGGGGTCGTGGGGTGGGGGGTCTTAGGGTGGGGGGTCGTGGGGTGTTAGGGGGGTCGTGGGGTGCGGGGGTCGTGATGTTAGGGGGGTCGTGGGGTGTTAGGGGGTTCGTGGGGTGTTAGGGGGGTCGTGGGGGAGTAGGTAGTTAAATGCACAACCCTACGCGAGGTCTCTTCAATAGACCAAATGGACTCATGCGAGGCTATAGACAGTACACCAAGACTCACTCTAAGTCTCAATTCATTGTTTCTTTTCCATATCTATTTCATTCTTAATTAGACAACGAATCACCCAATCAGACATCTCTTAAACACTACCCAATCAGACGTCTCTTAAACACCAAGCAATCAGACATCTCTTAAACACTACCCAATCAGACGTCTCTTAAACACCAAGCAATCAGACATCTCTAAAACACTACCTAATCAGACACCCTTTCAACACTACCCAATCAGACACCCTTTCAACACTACCCAATCAGGCACCCTTTAAACACCACCCAACCAGGCACCCCTTAAGCAGCACCCAACCAGGCACCCCTTAAGCAGCACCCAACCAGGCACCCCTTAAGCAGCACCCAACCAGGCACCCCTTAAGCAG
>CAUDMG010000234.1:1090000-1097217 GCA_958450375.1 Homarus gammarus
AATATTAATGAACTCGGAATTGAAATTTCTGAGCAATAAAATTACTTTGCAGAGAGAGAGAGAGAGAGAGAGAGAGAGAGAGAGAGAGAGAGAGAGAGTTGTTCAGACGAGTAATTATTATTTTCTCGTATTCATTGGGTCATGAAAGTCCGATTCATAAAAAGTTCCGATTACAGGAGGATTTTGTCACAAATTCGCTGCCGATTTTTTAAGGATTTTGTTTCTGGGAGTACATATTATTTTCCGATTATTTCACCTTATAGACACCGATTATTATAAGATTTCAACGCTTATTTCCCTCTGATAATTAAAGGGTTTTATACCAGGTGGTCCTCGGATAATCCTGATTTTGTGTAAACTGGATCACGGATTAATCCATCTTGATTTGGATAAGAGAGATTTATTATGTTAATGAGGATTTAATATCAGATTAACCCTGGATTAGTCAGGTGATTTACACGTTAATTGATATACGTCAGATCATAAAAACTTCATCTACAAGTGATTAATAATAACAGGTAATCAGTACGTCACCTGGGTAAACACAAAACTTTACCTGAGCTTCTGGTAATCAGAACGTAAATCACCTGTAATTTAAACTATCAGAATTCTTGTACCTGAAGTTGAGACAATCAGAATTTGAATTATTTAGAGCCTGAATCACCTGAGCTTAAGGTAATCAGTTTATGGGCTACCTGGTGCTGGTGTAGTTAACAGTGTAGCTCACCTGTGTTTGTGGGGAGGAGGCTGATTAATCCTTTACACTCCACCCTGCTTTCATTTCGCCTCTGACCTCCTCCTCCTCCTCCTCCTCCTCCTCCTCCTCTTCTTCTTCTTCCTCCTCCTCCTCCTCCTCACACCTCCTCATCGCCCCTCTTAACCCTTCTTATTCTATCATCCCTCCTCCCACCTTCCCTCTCCTCCATCATTATTTTTTACTCCTTATCTTCCTTCTTTCCTTGTCTCTTTTAACCCTCTCCTTCCCTGTCCCTATGCCACCCTCTCCACCCTCTCTCTCACCTCTCCCTCCTTCACATATTAATCAAGACAGGTAAGCTTTACACCTCCTTTGGACCACCATCACCTGAGGGTTAATCCTGGATCTCACCTGCCCAGACTTAATTAAACAGCCACTCTTAACAGCTCCTCTCTCTCTCTCTCTCTCTCTCTCTCTCTCTCTCTCTCTCTCTCTCTCTCTCTCTCTCTCTCTCTCGAGGCGTATGGGCGTAAGGCTGATACCTACTCGTGCGTAAAAAACTTTACACCACTAGTCTTTCTGTTCGGTATTAATAAAGGTGGATTTGTATAGGTCAACTCTTTATATATCGCCAGGGGATTAGCCAGGTGTATAATTATCGCCAGGTATCTACGTAACCCTTTAATTATCGCCAACTATTTAATTAACTCTTTAAATATCGCCAGGTATTAGTCAGCCCTTTAAATATCGCCAGGTATTAGTCAGCCCTTTAAATATCGCCAGGTATTAGTCAGCCCTTTAAATATCGCCAGGTATTAGTCAGCCCTTTAAATATCGCCAGGTATTAGTCAGCCCTTTAAATATCGCCAGGTATTAGTCAGCCCTTTAAATATCGCCAGGTATTAGTCAGCCCTTTGAATATCGCCAGGTATTAGTCAGCCCTTTAAATATCGCCAGGTATTAGTCAGCCCTTTAAATATCGCCAGGTATTAGTCAGCCCTTTGAATATCGCCAGGTATTAGTTAGCCCTTTAAATATCGTCAGGTATTTAGGTAACATTTTAATTATCTCCAGGTATCTCCAGGTATTTAATTAACTCTTTAAATATCTAGGGGTAGGCAGTACAGGGTGGATTTTAGGCACTATCTTTGGATTTTGCATAGGACTCTTTTTTAAACAATAATATGATATGACAATGCAGAATCAGCAAAAAAATTTGAACTTTAGGCGTTTTTGGCGGTTAGCACCACGAAAAACTGAAAATTGCATTTTCGGATTGTGAATTTAACAAAAAATCACAATTTTCTGGAATAAATGGTTTTCAAATGTAAAATATTGCATGAACTTGTCATTTTTTTATGCAAATAGGCTCTGTGAAGATGGAATAATAACTCAAGACTAATTTGGAATTTTATTAGTCAAAGAAAAGTCCAAAAAACACAAAAAAATGGTGAAAAAACATAGATATTGAGGCAAAAACACCTAAAATTGAGTTTAATTTCCAAAATATGAAGTAATGGTATTTGATACTGCCTGCAATACTTGAGGAATCTTGCAGAAATACTTCTTAATACCGATTTACTCTGTACAAATCGGTTAAAGTTATCTTAGGGGTCAAAAGCCAGCAAAAACAAGCAAAAATCGGGTAATAAAACATACAAATGAAAGTTATGAAAGTGTACTCACACTTTACTTCAGAAATTGTTCAATCGTTTTGGAAATAAAAGTATGATTACGCAATGTAAATGTCATATTCCTTTCTTGGGAAACATCCCACTCACCATCAATAATGCATTCAACGATCGACTCTGGTTTTAAATTTATTATATCAGTTTTTACTGGATGTTTCCATTTCAAATCGGACCCTTTTTGTACTCTCGTGAGGTGATCCATTGTATATCTGCCATCCGTGTTTTGCCCCTCGTACGAAGCAATATACCATGTATCAACATTCCCTTCAGTCATCAATGTGACATAATAGTTTCCTACTTCCATCATGTTGTCGTCTTCAGTACTTTGAGTTGACGTAACACAGGATTGTGATGACAAGACCATTGCAGCATCATTGTTTGATGGCAAGGAAACATAGTCATATACTGGGTCATGTTCTGCAAGAAGAGCACACAAGTTGAGTAATCGTTCCTCGTGTGGGATAGTATTCATTGTGAACAAATCTGGCTGCTGTATGACACCGGCTTTATGGGTGTCCCGATAGAAGGATAACTCCATTAAATGCGTTAACCTCGAAAGCTTCCCCATTTTATACCCCACCATTCTTCTATCTCTTCTAGTGTCCGGGGCTTTGCAATAGGCCTGTCCTTTCCTGAACACTTTATCATAAAAAATTAAAAAATTGATGCTTTTTCACCATTTTTTTGTGTTTTTTGGACTTTTCTTTGACTAATAAAATTCCAAATTAGTCTTGAGTTATTATTCCATCTTCACAGAGCCGATTTGCATCAAAAAATGACAAGTTCATGCAGTATTTTACATTTGAAAACCAATTATTCCAGAAAATTGTGATTTTTTGTTTAATTCACAGTCCGAAAATGCAATTTTCAGTTTTTCGTGGTGCTAACCGCCAAAAACGCCTAAAGTTCAAATTTTTTTGCTGATTCTGCATTGTCATATCATATTATTGTTTAAAAAAGAGTCCTATGCAAAATCTGAATACCTTCATTTTTACTGCCTACCCCTAAAATATCGCCAGGTAATATCACTCTTGATATCATTCCATCATTTGGTGTAATTAACGAAAATCTGTCTTAGATACGAATTCTTAGAGCCTTATTTTTGAAACTTTATTAGCCTTATTTTGGAGTCATATTTCAAAAGTCTTATAATTAGAGGTTTATTTTAAAGTCTTATTCATAAAATTTATTTTATGCCCCTATTCTTAGAGCCTTATTTTATACATTTATTCTTGAAACCTTATTTTGGAGCCTTATTACTAGAGCCTTATTCTATACCCTTGTCCTTAAAGCTTTATTTTGTACTCTTATTCTCAGAGTCTTATTTATAGAACCTCATTCATACAGCCTTATTGTGCACCTTTATTTTAGAGCCTTATATTATACCCCTATTCTTAGAGCCTTATTTTAGAGCCTTATATTATACCCCTATTCTTAGAGCCTTATTTTAGAGCCTTATATTATACCCCTATTCTTAGAGCCTTATTTTAGAGCCTTATATTATACCCCTATTCTTAGAGCCTTATTTTAGAGCCTTATATTATACCCCCTATTCTTAGAGCCTTATTTTAGAGCCTTATATTATACCCCTATTCTTAGAGCCTTATTTTAGAGCCTTATAGTATACCCCTATTCTTAGAGCCTTATTTTAGAGCCTTATAATATACCCCTATTCTTAGAGCTTTATTTTAGAGCCTTATATTATACCCCCTATTCTTAGAGCCTTATTTTAGAGCCTTATATTATACCCCCCTATTCTTAGAGCTTTATTTTAGAGCCTTATATTATACCCCCTATTCTTAGAGTTTTATTTTAGAGCCTTATATTATACCCCTATTCTTAGAGCCTTATTTTAGAGCCTTATATTATACCCCTATTCTTAGAGCCTTATTTTAGAGCCTTATATTATACCCCTATTCTTAGAGCCTTATTTTAGAGCCTTATATTATACCCCTATTCTTAGAGCCTTATTTTAGAGCCTTATATTATACCCCCTATTCTTAGAGCCTTATTTTAGAGCCTTATATTATACCCCTCTTCTTAGAGCCTTATATTATACCCCTATTCTTAGAGCCTTATTCTCGTGGTAAGAATTTTAGAGATAATGTCTTCTCTCAAATTATTCTCTCACTTTCTTATATTTTTCTCACTGTCTCTTGTGTCTTTTTCTTCATTTCTCCTAAAGTTTTAACGATGATGGAGGTGGGTGAGAGGGAGAGAGAAGGAGGATTAGTTAAGTGAGAGGGAGAGAGAAGGAGGATTAGTTAAGTGAGAGGGAGAGAGAAGGAGGATTAGTTAAGTGAGAGGGAGAGAGAAGGAGGATTAGTTAAGTGAGAGGGAGAGAGAAGGAGGATTAGTTAAGTGAGAGGGAGAGAGAAGGAGGATTAGTTAAGTGAGAGGGAGAGAGAAGGAGGATTAGTTAAGTGAGAGGGTGAGAGAAGGAGGATTAGTTAAGTGAGAGGGTGAGAGAAGGAGGATTAGTTAAGTGAGAGGGTGAGAGAAGGAGGATTAGCTAAGTGAGAGAGAGAGAGAAGGAGGATTAGTTAAGTGAGAGGGAGAGAGAAGGAGGATTAGTTAAGTGAGAGGGAGAGAGAAGGAGGATTAGTTAAGTGAGAGGGAGAGAGAAGGAGGATTAGTTAAGTGAGAGGGAGAGAGAAGGAGGATTAGTTAAGTGAGAGGGTGAGAGAAGGAGGATTAGTTAAGTGAGAGGGAGAGAGAAGGAGGATTAGTTAAGTGAGAGGGTGAGAGAAGGAGGATTAGTTAAGTGAGAGGGAGAGAGAAGGAGGATTAGTTAAGTGAGAGGGAGAGAGAAGGAGGATTAGTTAAGTGAGAGGGAGAGAGAAGGAGGATTAGTTAAGTGAGAGGGAGAGAGAAGGAGGATTAGTTAAGTGAGAGGGAGAGAGAAGGAGGATTAGTTAAGTGAGAGGGTGAGAGAAGGAGGATTAGTTAAGTGAGAGGGAGAGAGAAGGAGGATTAGTTAAGTGAGAGGGAGAGAGAAGGAGGATTAGTTAAGTGAGAGGGAGAGAGAAGGAGGATTAGTTAAGTGAGAGGGTGAGAGAAGGAGGATTAGTTAAGTGAGAGGGAGAGAGAAGGAGGATTAGTTAAGTGAGAGGGAGAGAGAAGGAGGATTAGTTAAGTGAGAGGGAGAGAGAAGGAGGATTAGTTAAGTGAGAGGGAGAGAGAAGGAGGATTAGTTAAGTGAGAGGGAGAGAGAAGGAGGATTAGTTAAGTGAGAGGGTGAGAGAAGGAGGATTAGTTAAGTGAGAGGGTGAGAGAAGGAGGATTAGTTAAGTGAGAGGGTGAGAGAAGGAGGATTAGTTAAGTGAGAGGGAGAGAGAAGGAGGATTAGTTAAGTGAGAGGGAGAGAGAAGGAGGATTAGTTAAGTGAGAGGGAGAGAGAAGGAGGATTAGTTAAGTGAGAGGGAGAGAGAAGGAGGATTAGTTAAGTGAGAGGGTGAGAGAAGGAGGATTAGTTAAGTGAGAGGGAGAGAGAAGGAGGATTAGTTAAGTGAGAGGGAGAGAGGAGGATTAGTTAAGTGAGAGGGAGAGAGAAGGAGGATTAGTTAAGTGAGAGGGAGAGAGAAGGAGGATTAGTTAAGTGAGAGGGAGAGAGAAGGAGGATTAGTTAAGTGAGAGGGAGAGAGAAGGAGGATTAATTAAGTGAAAAGGAGAGAGAAGGAGGATTAGTTAAGTGAGAGGGAGAGAGAAGGAGGATTAGTTAAGTGAGAGGGAGAGAGAAGGAGGATTAGTTAAGTGAGAGGGAGAGAGAAGGAGGATTAGTTAAGTGAGAGGGAGAGCGAGTGGGAAGGAATAGTTAATGAGTAGGATGAGAGGGAAAAAATGGCTGGAGGAATGAAAGGGAAAGGGTGGTAGAGGGGAAGGAAAGGATGGGTGAAGGGGAAGGATAGGAGAGGAGGGTGAAAGGAAGGGTAGGAGAGGAAGGGGATGGTAAAGGAAAGGAGGAAAGAGGATGTTGAAGAAAGCGAAGGAAGGGGTGGAAGGAGGGATGGGAGGAAGGGAAAGAGAGGAGGGGGGAAGAGAAGGGAAGGGAGGGTTTAGAGAAGGGACGACTCGTGGGATGGGTACAGCAGTTAATGGATGAAGTTAAGTGTAATTTATTTAGTTAAGGCCAATATGGTCGGCGTGCAGCTCCTGTTGATGGGAGGGGAGGGGAGGGGAGGAAGGGGAGGGGGAGGGGAGGGGAGGAGGGGAGGGGGAGGAGGAGGAGGGGAGAAGGGGAAGAGGGGAGGGGGAGAGGAGGAGAGGAGGAGGGGAGGAGGGTAGGAGGGAAGGAGGGGAGGAGGCAGGGGAGGAGGGAGGAGGGGAGGGGAGGAGGGGAGGGAGGAGGAGAGGGGAGGAGGGGAGGGGGGAGGGGGAGGGGAGGAGGGGAGGGGGGAGGAGGGGAGGGGGGAGGGGAGAGGGAGGAGGGAGGGGAGGAGGGGAGGGGGGAGGAGGGGAGGGGGAGGGAGGGGAGGAGGGGAGGGGAGAGGAGGAGGGGAAGAGGGGAGGGGAGAGAGGGAGAGGAGGAGGGGAGGAGGGGAGGAGGAAGGAGGGAAGGAGGGGAGGAGGGAGGAGAGGGGAGGAGGGAGGGGAGGAGGGGAGGAGGGAGGGGGGGAGGAGAGGGGAGGAGGGGAGGAGGAGAGGGGAGGAGAGGGGAGAGGGAGGGGGGAGGGGAGGGGAGGAAGGAGGGGAGGAGGGGAGGAGGAGGGGGAGGGGGAGGGAGGAGGAGGGGAGGGGAGGAGGGGGAGGGGAGGAGGAAGGAGGGAGGGGAGGAGGAGGATGAGGAGGGGAGGGGAGGGAGGGAGAAGGAGGGAGGGGGGGAGGAGGAG
>CAUDMG010000235.1:0-15000 GCA_958450375.1 Homarus gammarus
TTGTAAATTTTCTACATACGACGACTCTCTGGGTAGTGACCATTTTCCGATCTGCATTTCTTATGAGTGTGGCGCCCCGACGGCTACTCCCGAGGTGCGCTACAACCTTAGGAAGGCAGACTGGGGGGCATACTCAGAAGCCGTTCGTATAGACACCATTGGACAAGACATCAACACCAAAATTACACACATACAACAAGCTATAATACACGCTGCAGATTTAACAATTCCTAAGACTTCTGCAAAAACCCACAGGCCTGGAGTTCCATGGTGGACACCAGACTGCCGACGAGTTGTCTGTGAGCGAAATAGGAGTTGCCGTTTATTTAATAGAATTCCATCACTTGTAAACTTAATTGAGTATAAAAAAGCTAGAGCCAAGGCTAGGAGAGTTCTCAGGGAGTGTAAGAGAGAGTCTTGGCGGGCGTTCGTCTCCACTATTAACAAGGATACCCCTTCCTCTGAGGTATGGTCCGCTATAAACCGGGTCAGATCCAAAGGAGGAAGGAGTTTTATCCCACAGGTGAGTAGTGGAGGGCGGATTCTCGACGATCCCCAGGCCATTGCCAACACCCTAGGCCAGAAGTTTGCAGATGCCAGTAGCTCCACCAATCATGATCCACGCTTCGGCGTGTTCCGTGATCGTGCCGAGCTCTTGCATCTCGACTTCGAGAATGGGGACGAACAGGGCTACAATCGAGCATTTTCCCCAGAGGAACTTTCCTTTGCTATTAATAAGGGCAAGGGCTCTACTCCTGGACCTGACGGTATACGATACGAGATGATTAAGCACCTTGACCAGGGAAACCTGGACAAATTGCTAGAAGTGTACAATGAGATCTGGACGTCCAGAACGTTTCCAAACTCATGGCACTTTGCCCATGTCGTACCGATCCCGAAGAGGGACAAATGCCCGAATAACACCAACTCATTCCGTCCGATTTCGCTCACAAACTGTCTGTGTAAGGTCATGGAACGTATGATAAAGCGTAGACTAATGTATTTTTTGGAAAGTAACAACTTATTGAATGATCGACAGTGTGGTTTCCGCCAAGGTAGAAGCACACTAGATCATTTAATAAGTCTTGAAACTGACATCTCAAAAGCTCTTTGCAGTAAAGAAACATTAATTGCAGTATTTTTAGACATAGAAAAAGCTTTCGACATGACATGGCGGACTGGCCTCATGATGAAGCTCCACGCCATGGGTCTGAGAGGTAATTTGCCAATTTTCATCAGTAATTTTTTGCAAGACCGGACTTTTTCCGTCAAACTAAAAGGTAACGTAAAATCAGACATATTTGTCTTAGAAAATGGAGTTCCACAAGGTAGCGTTTTGGGCCCGATTTTATTTCTTGTAATTATTAATGATTTCCTATCACCAGCCCCCAGCTTGAGTGACCTCAAATTCTCCTTGTTTGCTGACGATTGCGCAATCTGGCGCTCCTCTCGAGTTGAGAGGCTATCTGCACAAAGGGTGCAAGCCGGCCTAAAAGCCGCGGAACAGTGGGCAATACAATGGGGATTTAGGTTTTCAGTTGAGAAGACAGTAGGAGTAGTCTTCACTAAGAAACGTAACATTAGAAATCCAGTATTAAAATTAAATGATACTCCTATTAAATTTCAGACTTCAGTAAAATTTCTCGGTGTTCATTTTGACCGGAAATTAACGTGGAAAAACCACATTAACGAACTTGAAAGTAAATGTCTTAAAGTCACAAACATCCTGAAAGTTTTATCAGGTACTACATGGGGAGCCGATAGGAAATCTTTATTAATGGTGTATAAGACCCTGATCAGATCAAAACTTGATTATGGATGCCAGTTGTATGCTTCGGCATGCGACACCACACTCGCAAGGCTAACCAGAATACAGAACCGATGCCTACGTCTATGTCTGGGTGCCTACAGGTGTACACGTGTAGTTAAACTAGAGGTTGAGGCCCACGTCCCTCCACTTCACATCAGGAGGGACATGTTGACGCTAAGGTACGGGTTGAGTGCGGCTAGGAAGCGCGGCACAGGCCACCCAGGTTGGTGTGCTGTTGCCAACTTCCGTTTCCTTCAGCTGCGTAAGTCCCCGTCCTCGGTTGTCCGCCTCCAGACCTTGTGCCAGGGTGCTGGTATCCATTTCGGAGATGTTGATAGATACGTTCCACCGTTGTGTCCGCCATGGGAGAACCCCAACCTCCATGTGGAAACATCGTGGCTTCCGGGAGCAAAGAATGACTTTCATCCTGAGCTCCTGAGGCAACTTTTCTATCAATTTCTTGAAGGATTCAGCACCTATACTCACGTGTACACCGACGGGTCCAAGACTGACGACAACGTTGGAGCCGGTATCTGGAGCAGAGACGAGGAGTGGAGCTCCCGCCTGCCGCGGCATGCAACTATTTTCTCTGCAGAAATGTTCGCAATTAGTAAAGCCATTGACATTGCAATAACAAGCAATGTCAGTGATGTTGCTGTCATTTCAGATTCCATGTCAGCTCTTAAAGCAATTGAAGGTGGTGATACTACCAGCAATGAAATACAGGGCAACATTATTAATAAATTACATGAGTGTGCCAAGAATATTGTGCTGGTGTGGGTGCCTGGGCATTGTAACATTTGGGGCAATGAACAGGCAGACAGATTAGCAAGAGCGACTGTTGGTCTCGGGGAGACAACTAATGTGCCCTGGGAGACTCAGTCGTGTCTCTCCTTGGGGAAGACATATACATTTGAAAAGTGGCAACATGATTGGACTAGGCTAAATCTCCACAACACCTGGAAGCCTAACATAGGTAACTGGCCCTCAGCATACAGGAAGAATAGGAGGGAAGAGGTCGTTCTCGCCAGACTTAGGCTGAACTGCACCTATCTGACCCACCTAGGGGCCTACCTTGATCAGTCCTTTCCACCCATCTGTTCCACTTGCAACCAAACTCTCTCCATCAAACATATTCTGACTGAGTGCAGCCAGTACGAACCAGAGCGCCGGCAGCTGGTTATCCTAGCTGCCGAGCAAGGCTTCGTGCTGACTGTACCCAACCTATTGCAAGATGATGTCACCATCAGTGACGTTGTAATAACCTTCCTCAAGGAGACCCATCTTATCGGCATGCTATGATTGACACACGCATGAACTCTTTTTATATCTATTATATGTATACAACCATGCCTAAAGAAAATAAAAATGAATAAAACAAAATTAAAACATACAACATGAGAAACACATCACAAACCTTATCATTACATACAACACTCACATTTATCAAGTTAAACTGACACCCACCAACACATATTCAAACAAAAATACACGGGCTACAAAAGACTTTAAAAAAAAAAAAAAAAAAAAAAAAAAAAAATCACAGAGAAACTAGTCACCTGACAAGCCATTTCATCTGGTTTGTCAGTAAATCACCATCATATCACTCATGCATACCATAATTCATCCCCAATAAAAAACAACAAGAAGAAAGAACTAACCAAAATACCAAGAACAAGAAGAACACAAGAATAACAAGAAAAGAAGAAACAAGAACATCAGATTAGTTGTAGCAAAAAAGAAGAGCAAGATTAGAAGAAGAAAGAAAACATCAGCTCCGGCCGAAATAGCCTAATGGCGAAGAGGCCAGAAATCCCTAACAACTTTGACTTTGAACACAGATCACTTGAGACCTGAACCTCGGCGAGGTTGGCTCTCCCGGCTCCCCGATCCTTCCCCCCGAGGTACCGCGTGACCATGATCATGATCACCCTAGCCCAGGCGAAGGTTGTGAGACTGATTCCGGTCGAGCACCCTTCGCGCAAGAAACTAAATCTTCTTGTGATTAAAGATTTTTTTGACCACATTGGACTAAAGGGGGTGACAGGGGTCGTCCGGAGTAGCGGTGGTACCCTTGTCATCACGTTCGAAGAATGGGGGCAGGCCCACAAATTACCCCATCGAACGATCATCAATGGAGTCGACGTCATGTTTGACGCCTTACTTCAGGATAACTTAGTCTTGGGAGTCATTTCCCACTCTGAGATTGAGTATCTCGAAAGAGACGAACTTGGCGAGCTGATTGGAGATCAGCTCGCAGTACTTAGGAAGCTGACCAGCACAACTGCCCTGGTTGGTTCTCCTAAGGAACTTCCCAGCTCCGTTATACTGGGTTGGGAAAAAATCCCAGTGAAACCTCAACAGCCAAAACCCACTCGTTGCTACAATTGCCAGAAATATGGCCATCTGGCGAGGAAGTGTCGCGCTCCCAAGGTGTGCTCTAGCTGCGGGGCACCCGGCCACACCGACGCTGACTGCCAGGCGGCCGTTAAGAAGTGCGCGGCTTGTGGTGGCCCTCACTCCTCCTCCGACCGGCTTTGTCCCAAGTGGAGGGAGGAGTGCAGGGTGGCCAGGCTGCGGTCTAAGGAAAAGTTGACTTACAAGGAGGCTCTCCTTGCAGTCAAGACTCTAGAAAAAAACAACCAAGACCGAAACAAACAAGAAAAGAACAAACAAGACAAAAACGAACAAGAAAAGAACAATCAAGATATCAACAAAGAAGAACCTGATAATATTATAGAAGACCAGACAGAACAAGACCAAAAAGAAGAAGACGAAGAACAAGAAGTAGAATGGAAAGTAAAAACTAAAAGAAGAACAAAGAGAAAAAAGAAGACCAACCAATCAGCTTCGGCCGAAATAGCCTAACGGCGAAGAGGCCAGAAATCCCAAACAACTTGAACTTGAACACAGATCACTTGAGACCTGAACCTCGGCGAGGTAGGTTCTCCCGGCTCCCCGCTCCTTCCCCCCGAGGTACCACGTGACCATGAACGACTCGTTCACCTTTGATAATGCGAGGACCGCTAGACTTATTCCGCGTACCCCCCCTTCGCCCAAAGAACTTAACCTCCTTGTCCTGAGAAAATTTTTTGACTCCTCGGGAATCACGGGGGTGGCAAAGGTCGTCCGCCATGAGAGCGGTTACCTTACCGTCACCTTCGCGGATTGGGGAGGGGCCAAGCAACTAAGAAAAATTAAAGAAATCAATGGAATCAAGATCAGACTTGAATGCCCCTATACGGAGAACGCCGTTTTGGGAGTCATCTCCCACCCAGAAATTGAACATCTCGATATAGAAGAACTTGATGAGCTGATCGGAAATCAGCTCTATGCAGTTAAGAAACTAACTAGCACAGCTGCCCTGGTTTCTCGCCTTGGGGAACTTCCAAGCTCCATTTTGCTGGGTTGGGAGGAAATCCCAGTAAGACCATATCAGGGAAGACCCACTCGATGCTACAAATGCCAGAGGTATGGCCATATGGCGGAGAAGTGTCGTGCTCGGGAGGTGTGCTCTAGCTGCGGGGCACCCGGCCACGCTTACGCTGACTGCCAGGCGGCCACAAAGAAGTGCGCGGCTTGTGGTGGCCCTCACTCCTCCTCCGACCGGGACTGTCCCAAGTGGAGGGAGGAGTGCAGGGTGGCCAAGCTGCGGGCTAAAGAAAAATTGACCTACAAGGAGGCTCTCCTTGTAGTCAAAAATCAAGAAAAATAAAAACAAGAAAAGAACAAACAAGACAAGAACTACCTAGACAAAAACAACCACGACATGAACAACCGAGAACCCGATATCCCTACAGAAGACCAGAAAAAAGAAGACCAGAAAGAAGAAGACCAGAAAGAAGAAGATCAAAAAGAAGACGAAGAACAAGAAGAAGAATGGATCAAAAAGAAGACGAAGAACAAGAAGAAGAATGGAAAGTAAAAACTAAAAGAAGAACCAAGAAAAAATAGAAGTGCAACCAATCAGCTTCGGCCGAAATAGCCTAACGGCGAAGAGGCCAGTAATCCCAAACAACTTGAACTTGAACACAGAGCACTCGCTATCATTGTCTCCCTGCTGACGACGCACGTGATCCACCCACTGTGGGTGGGTGGGTTATCCACCCACTAAGGGTGAGTGGGCGATCGACGAGCCTATGCTCTCCCACGCTGAACTCCGGCGTTGGTCCTTCGACAGTCCTCCCGTATACGTTTTGACTGTTAACACTCATAGGAGCGTTATTGGTTTGTTGCTGGAGAAATAAACCCTCAACGTTGACGCGTACCATATAATTCGGTCAAAACCTGTTAAAGAACAATTCATATATAACAAATGCTGTCATCTCAGGACACATAGAATGAATAATACAATCAATATACAGTACATAGCCTGTTAACATCTTAAGTATAACTCACATGTTAAATCTGTTGATACATCAGGAGACAAGTTGTATAATATGATCAAAATACAGTACATAAATATACTTATTAAAGTTAATTAGAGTTTATATTTACGTTTTAGGGTCTTGGGTTCGACCAGCGTGTTGTTTCTTCTGCAAGAATTGGTAGACTACTGAGCAATCGCCATCCAATCGCAGCCCTAGGCGAGGGCATCTGTTTTATATTAGACGACCTACAAACACGTTGTCAGCACTGCCTCCCCTTCTCACCCTCTCTCTCTCTCTCATGTTTATCTTACTGTGGCGGTAACATCTCAACCTCTCTCTCTCTCTCATGTTTATCTTACTGTGGCGGTAACAAAGGGGTTGCCAATGTTCGAGCATTCTTGCAACAGGTTCATGGAGTGACAACCACCTCGTGGCACAGGCATGAAATATTTGTGTGGTTTGAGTAGACAAAACCCTGGAATTCCTCAACTTGCATATCCTTTTGGCACTATGGTGAAAGTAAATGTACACATTTCTCAACGCATCTTCACGAGTACGTGGCCAGGTCTTCGCTGCTTCGCTGGCACAAGGATGCATGCTATGTGCAACAAGTTTAAGTATGGTAATGCCCAGCATTTGAACTTTCATTCTGCTAATTATAGTTATATTCGCCTGTAATGTTTGATGCCCCATCTGCAGCAGACCCAATGTAGTTGTTCAATGGTATATCATGTTTAGAGAGGCACTGTAACAGAATGTTATATATTTTCACCAGTGGAACCCTGATTACCGTCAAATACGTAAATCAAATCCAGCATCGCGACTTTGTCATTATCTCTCCGGAGCAAAATATTTCACAAGCATTACACGTGATTTACTTACTAAATAGTCGGCACTTTCGTCAATAATTACACTAAATTTACTTGTAGTTTCGTAACCAAGTTTTGGGTTGCACATAACCCTAAAAATTGCACAACGACCTTGCACCTGGTCCGTTTCGTTGCTGTTTGAGCGGCTGTCTTGGAATCGGGAACATTCGCTTGTTGAGGTCATCAAGGGGGTCACATAAGCTAAAAGCAATATTAAGTTTATTTGTCTATACTTGCAACTGAAGAATGTGAGATCAGATGCTGCTAAATGAGTAAGGTTTCTGCCACCCTTACTTGGGACAGATTAACACGACCACTTATTGAGCAGTGCCATTAAATTTTGGGCTGAAAACAAGAGGAAACAATCACGAAATCATCTGAATGGCATCATGTGGAAACCAGCAACCCTCAAAACCTAGAATGTCATAAATTCTATTCAGAACAGGAACACTCAGCCTTCGCCCCCCCCCCCCCCACCCCCGAACCCAAGCAGCTTTATGATAAATGATTCAGTTGTAACGGAACCCTCCCCCATTGCCAACTACCTCAATGAATATTTTATTAATTCTGCAAAAATCTTGCAGAGAGCATCCCTGATCACCATAAGGAATTTAGAGCCTACCTGCAAAACAGACAGCAAAATGAGCTGTTCTTATCCGTTGTCGCAGCAGATGAATTACTGGCCATCATAAAAATGTCCAAAGATGCAACAGCAGGCGAAGACAATATACCAATGAGCATCATTAAGAAAGTAGCCCACTTATTATTACCTGTTCTCCTACACATTTGTAACTCCTCCTCCACTAGTGATGTCTTTCCGGATAAGCTGAAAATTGCTAAAGTTCACCCGGCACATAAAAAATCTGGGAACAAAGGTTTCTTCAAGAATTACCTCCCCATATCAGTCCTCCCAGCCTTGAGTAAGATACTGGCAAAGCTAGCATGGAATAGATTAAATTCCTTCTGCAATGCCAATAACATCTTTACAGACTCCCAGTTTGGATTTAGAGCTAGAAGGTCGACTGAGAGTGCTTTGCTATCCTTTACTAATGACATCTTAAATTCCTTTGATGACAGTCAGTTCACAGTCGGTATATTCTTGGACCTCTCTAAAGCCTTCGATACTGTCGACCAAACCATCCTCCTTTCAAAGCTTGAACATTACGGCGTTAGGGGCCTGTCCCGCAATTGGTTTACTTCATAAGTGTCCAACAGGATGCAGTATGTCTGCTATAATAATCACCAATCTGATTCCTCGCTAATCTTGTATGGCGTCCCCCAAGGTTCCATTCTAGGTCCAGTACTGTTTTTGTTGTACATAAACGACATAGTCCACGCCAGCACACTCATAAAATACAATTTATTTGCAGACGATAGTAATCTCTATGCCAGCAACAAAGAACTATGAACACTGAATTGACTCAAGTCAGGACCTGGGTAATAAGGTAATAAACTGATCTTAAACCTTGAGAAAACTCACTATAACTATCTTTCACAGAAGGAAAAACTTATCCCCAGACTTGGACCCCCTGTACCTTGGTAATACAGTCCTCAAACGCGAACAAAATACTAAATTCCTCGGAGTTATTGTTGATGAGAAACTTAACTGGAGAAACCACATACAAGCCATTCACAGTAGAGTTAATAAACAGTGCTGTATCATGTATCATGCTGGACAGTCACTCACTCTCGCAGCAATGAAAGAAATCTATCATGATCTTGTTTACCAACACCTGAAACACTGTTACACACTATGGGGGGCCTCTGGCTCTTCAAAAACGCAATCCCCTGGACAATGACCTACTTGAAAAAAACTAATCACACAAACGAAAAATTTGCTATATTTAAAATGTTAAAATACGAAGATATTAACACTTCCTGCTGTGCCCTCTTTGTTTATAATTCTATCAATCACTTGCTTGACAATAATTATTTCCAGTTCCGGAATAATGAGAGATACAACTCAAGGCACCCAGAGCTATTAAGACCTCCCCCCCATGCCCTCCTCTCACTCCCAGACCTCTATAAAATATCATGGTGTGAAGATGTGGAACAACTTACCCCCACCCATCCGAGCAAAGACTATGCTCCCTTCCTTTAAATCATCTCTTAAAAAATATCTATTGTCTAAGTATTAATATTTCTTGTAACACCTACTATATTTACAGTTCCTGCATTTATTGTACCATCAAAACCGCTTTATCGGAAATTATCATGTAAATAGATAAGTAATTACCATTGCAATAAACATAATTGCCAACTAGACATAATCCTAACAGCTCTGTCCTCTTATTCAACCTTATTACTGTACAACCCATGTTGTACTGCTCCCCCATTATTACTTATGTTTTTCAATTCCACTGTAATTTATGTATATTTTATGAAAATCCACAATGAAAACGTGGATAAGATAAATCTTGATAAAATCACACGGGAAAATGGAAACAACGGAGTACCTTAGCTTTCGTCTTTATTCAAGACATCTTCAAAGGCAACTGGATTACATGGACAGAGAGAGGCTTAAATATACAGGGTGACCTAAAAACATGAGGTCAGGTCAAAATGATGACATCCACTAATCCCCACACCAACACACACGTAGAGGAGCTTAAGAGAAGGGTGGTGACGTGACTAGTCAAGTCAGGTCAGAAAAAAGGGGACCCACAAAATAACTATCATACATCTAGATCAAAGGTTTTTAAAACATTTTTAACCTTGGGCCACTGACAAATAAATTTATGTAACATATTATCAGTTTTGAACTGACCATCACTAAGGTTTATTGATTTTAATTCCTTAATCAAACTAGCTTCAACAAGAAGTCTTTCTGTGACACAAGATGATTTGAAAACTTCTAAGCTTTTTTCCCAAGCAATGGGGTGATTATTATTCCTAACATGAACGAACAAGGCACTGCTTTCAGATGCAGTTCTAATATTATACTTATGTTGTTTGATTCTGAGCTGCAGTGTTTTTCCTGTCTGACCTACATAAACTAAAAAAAAATAAATAAATAAAATTAATAAATATTGAAGTGATAACCGTGGTAATATTATTAGATATTCTTATTACCACCATGCTATTGTACTACTCCAGATGATACTAAATGTTACATAATACTTCCTTGAGATAAATGTATAGTATATATCAGTGTCATGGTTTTGGGGTTGTTGGTAGTGGTAGGAGTGGATTATATTATATAAAGATAATAATATGTCGTATTTCTTATTTCTTACCGTGAGTCCGATACCTTCACACTGATTACTTACAGGAGATTATGGCGTATCTACGTAGAAGTTCACTCCACCACTCGACATTCCATGATTTATACTTGATAAATGATGATTTAATGAATTCATTTAATTTTCAACATCCATCTAAGTTATTGGTTATACTATGTCATAACCAATCAGTCATTACCTTTAGTAATAATAAGATAGGATCACAGATACGGGCAGATAATTGCACTTACATTTATTGTCAAGCTTCCATACAATGATTTACAATTTGCATGGATATATGATTTACTCACGTTCACGCTGTAATATAATTAATCTTCTAAAACAGGGAATTTTCAACTTGGGGACACATGTGGTTACTCTACTATGGGTGTGACTTAACAGAGCCTTAATTCTTCAAGTGATACATTTACTGCCGGTCTGGATTGCTTTTGTTGCAACCGGGCTTCATCACAAGAACTTCTTCCCACGGCCATAACAACAAAAAGGTACTCTTGGGTTACCACACATAGTCTCGCGTCACTGACAGTCACTGTGGACGGTTGTCGCGGCAAGTAGAACTGGTAAGCGTGACTTGAATTAACCATTAGGTGCAATAGACCAGCCTGGATTGCTTTTGTCGCAACCAGGCTTCCACACGTGATATTTCCACGGGGATAACAAACCTAGGTTAACACACTTAGTCTCGTGTCGATCACGGTCACGGTAGACGGGTGTCGTGCAGGAGAACTCTGTAAGCGTGAATTAATTAACCATTTACTGTAGGTTTGATAGGCCAGCCTGGATTGCTCTTGTCGCAACCAGGCATCCACACGTGATATTTCCACGGGGAAAACAAACCTAGGTTAACACGCTTAGTCTCGTGTCGACGACGGTTCACAGGACGGAGTGGCGTGGAGGACTCTGTGTGGTGTGGTGTCCCGCCCCCCCCCCCCCCCCTTCGGGAGGGAGAGGATGGAGACGTCTTAAGTAACCCATGGCTCAGGGGATACTGCTTAAAATGAGGTTTTTGGGTGTGAAGCGATGAACAGTACAACACTGTTTCACTGCCCACCCCCCTAAAGCCTGGCTAACATACACTAATGGAAAAATACATGTCCCAGTTATGCCTCGCCGGGCGTCTTATCTCTGGTAAAACAACTTTGGAGTTGGTTGCGTGGGTAAGCCTAACTCAACCCATGACAATCAGGTGCCTAAAAGAGAGCTCAGGTTCTCAACTGGCTCAGCCATGTTAATATTGTTATTATTATCCACTCTGTATCTGTGTTTTTCTGGCTAAATAAACTGTTTCATTTTAATTCAATTCAGTTCAATGTTCTGCCCAAAACGTTGCTAATAGGACAGTTGCCTTCGCCCCGGCGCTCAGTGTGGCCCCAGCAGGGTGAAGACGTGTCAGGTTGATCAAAGGCACCGTCGCCAGGCTGACCACAATGAGCAAACGTGCCACCCGAAGCAGAGGTTCTAGCTTTGAGGATTTCTTCCATACCCGTATGCTGTCTTGAAGTGCGATGGCGTTGGAATGATGATGTCTCGGCACTTAAGTATTTATGGCAAACCTGACGATATGGCATGATCGGAGTTCCTCGTACTCAAGCTAGCCAAGAGCAAAAACGTCCTTCGCTAGCCAATCTTCTTGGAAATGGGGACGACGAGGCGTAACCTGAAGATGTCAGTTGTTGAGAATATGTTTGACGATGACTCTGACAAGCATTAAATAGTCTCAGAGCATCCATGTGGTAGGCATAGGAGTTCACCAAATATAGCGGTATTGCAGAGAACCTCTAGTTGAACATAAGTTTATTTGCACGTACATGTAATCCACATAAAAGATATTAGTTGTGTTTATTGAGTGTGTAATAACTACAGTAAATACACCAATTACCAAGACAGACTGATGACTTCATGAATCAGAGCCGCTTAATTCATAAGCAACACCAAAGATGTTAGTGAACAGTGATCCTGAAAGAAGATTGCACTATGAGATTAAATACACAGACAATTTAGTCGGAGTTAATTTGTTTCAGTTTGATATAACCGTGATCCAAGGACCCAAGGTCCTAAATACAGGTGTGTATTAAGAAATATTAAGTAGATTATCTTGAGCGATACCTGTTTAAATTTTCTATGTATGAAAAAGCACGAAACTGTTTCATGGAACACTTATCCAAAGGTAGTAAATAAACTAATTCAGCATAACAAATACAATCAGACCAAATGTGAGACGATACTCGCCGATGGTATAAGGAGCCTAACATAGTGGTTGCCCGACGAAAACCTCAGGTATACTAATCAGTGTAAATCCTTCTGCTTTCACTACACGATGGCGCCAGAAGGACCATATCCGTTGACCTGTCAACCTCATCGCCTTTTCTACTACATCAGCAACGAATTATTATGTTACTAACCTTCCGTAAAATAAGGAAATTATAGAATCTGAATTTCATGTCCTCCTTTCGTATTGCATACTTGTACCCTTAAATTGGAAAACATACATTACATCAGCACTGGTCGAGTTACTGCCATATGAGTGTGGACCACAGGTTGCGAGTGATCCTTTTCGTGCAGGCAGAGCTGCCGCCCGCTACTGAGGTTCCGAAGGAAAGGAAAATTGATTCATTACCACCGGTTTTACAGTAAGGTAACAAATAACCAACTCATCGAAGTACACGGTAGGAGTGATTAAACTTACTTGTAACACCGTAAGCAATCGGCAGTGAAATGCCACTTGCATCACCGTAAACAACCGTCAGTGAAATGACACTTGTAACACCGTAAACAACCGGCAGTAAAATGCCACTTGTAACACCATAAGCAAAGGGCAGTGTCATGCCACTTGTAACACCAAAGCAACCGGCAGTGAAATGCTACTTGTGATAATCGTAAGCAACCGGCAGTGACCTGGTAAGCAACCGGCTTTGATTGGCTTGCAACACTGTAACAACCTGCGGTGATCACTTGTAACACCGGAAGCAACCTGTGGCGATCCACGTGTAACACCGTAAGCAATCGGCAGTGACCTGCCACGTGTAACACCATAAGCAACCAGCAGTGAAATGCCACTTATAACACCACAAGCAAAAAAGCAGTGACCTACTATCATCAAACATAAATACAAGCAGCTAGCTGCTCCACCAAATACAGGCGGTGAGCAGTGGTTCATCGAACAACCTTTGAGAACTAACCGGAGCTGTAAATGAATATCAATAAAAGGACAAGAGGTTGTGGAAATGGATCCAGAGCAACGAAAGGGAAGGGTGAACATGGACGAAGGTGACCGAGACCCAGAGGTAGAAGTTGTCCCTCCAGAGCTGAATGACCCCGACTTTACGGCAACAGAAGCTGAAGGGGGCCACCCTCTGCCTAAGCCTGAATGCTCAGCACCTGACCAAAATCCCGGGTCCAACATGATGGCAGAAGTGCGACGAACTGTGACTGCAATGCTGGAGGCGCATTTCACAAAGAGGGAAGAAGGGAAGCAGGGCGACGTTTGGAGTTTGGGAATGGCAAATTTGAACAGGCAGAAGGTTCTCAGAGCAATTGTGGGGACCCAAGTCCTGGATGAACATCGACTGCAGATGCTATTTTGTGAAGTGGAAGAAATTATATATAGTTGACCCATCACATCTGCCTCGAGCGACGTTAGAGACCAGGAAGCGCTTATACCAGCCCACGTTCTCCACGGTGGCACACACGCTGATCCGTTACTGGGAGGATGTCTTCTGAAGGACTCATATCAACGACGGTGGCGGCACGTGCAGTTCCTAGCAGACCGCTTCTGGAAACGCTGGGTGAAGGAGTACCTTCCACTACTCTGCAAAAGACAGAGGTACATGGAACCAACCCGAAATCTCCTTAAAGGCGACCTAGTCCTCGTCACTGGAGAAAATCTTCCTCGCAACAAATGGCCATTGGGCAGGGTTACTGCAGTGGTCCCAGGAGCCGTTGGTCTGGTGCTCTAGGTGCGTGTACTAACCGTATCTGGGTAGTTCCGAAGGACAGTGACCAGTGTATGCCTTCTTGAACACGCCACACCTTAAATCTTGGGCGATTGCCCAATGCCGGGAGTGTTATCGGCGCTGGCTTCAACTACAACCTGCGACCACGTACGCCGTCCCCCCCCCCCCCCCCGCCCCCCACGCGACCTGTAATCTCGCCAGATGTGGCGGCTGGTAGGGGCGGTGTTTACAGACAAGAGGCCCTGATTCTGCTGAGTGTATGGTTTAGACTTTAGAGGGTGGCGTGACCGCCTGGCCTCCATGATACAAATCACCCTCTCGAGTGATGCTGTGAGGACCAACCCTCTGCTAGCAATGGTGAACACCGATTCCCAATGCTGGCCGAGTTTTGTACTGGAGCAATTTTCACAGAACTAATGTCCTTTGGAACACCATACTGGTTCGCAATGACCTGCACTCGTTTTGACCACATCAATAAATATTGAATGCGTCAAAAGGCGACTTTCAATCATTCCATTCGACTTGCCCTTCACCTGAACGTCCTTAACCAAGGCGTTTACAATCACTTTCAGTACTCATTGCTTCGATGAACTACTTGATAAGTCCCAACTTTATGTGAAGTGGACGAGAGCATTGTTATGAGCATTTTGTTCACAAGGGATTAATGGTGCTCTAACAAGCCATTCTTTTCTCACATAAAATTGGTCATTGGCTCTACTATCCCATACATAAAGGAAACAAGAATACTTGGTGTTT
>CAUDMG010000235.1:20000-22500 GCA_958450375.1 Homarus gammarus
TTAATTTTTCTCAAAATCCTCTGATTCGGTACTCTGTCAAATGCTTTGCTAAAGTCTAAGTAAATAACATCGTAATTTTCGTCATTATCTACTACCACGAAGACTTTCCTAAAAAACGTTAGCAGATTTGTTAGACAAGATTTTCGCTTTGTAAACCCATGTTGAGAGTCGTAGATTAATTTGCTTTTCTCTAGATGCGATCGGATGCTATCTGCTATAATTGATTCAAGAAATTTCCCCACTACTGACGTCAAACTGATCGGCCGGTAATTTGACGCTGATGCTCTGTCTCCCTTTTTGAATATGGGTACTACATTTGCCTGTTTCCACAACTCTAGCACAACTCCAGTGTCTAATGATTTTGTAACTAAGTTTATGAGGGGTCCGCTAATCTGTTCCCTGCACTTTTTTAAGACTCAAGGAAAAATTTCATCCGGCCCTGGGGATTTTGCATTCTTTAGTTTATTTATCTTCTTAAGAATATCCTCTTTTCTGATAGTGATATTCTTTAATTTCTCTTCTTCCTTTCCCTTAAATATCAGTTCCACCTCCGGAATTTCATCGCAAATTTCTTCTGTGAAAACTGATAAGAAGTAGCTGTTCAATGTTTTGCTTATTTCTTCACTGCCATTTATCAATTCTCCCCTCCCTGACTTTAAAGGCCCAACATTGTCCTTGACCTTTGTCCTATATACCTGGAAAAATCCTTTGGGATTCGCCTTCGATTCCCTTGCTATTTTGATTTCATAGTCTCTCTTTGCTTTCCTTACATTTTTCTTAACATTCCTAGATAGTTCATTATACCTGTTTCTGAGCTGCTCCTCCCCTCCCTTTAATTTCTTATATATTCCTTTCTTTATTCCTATGTCACATGTGTAAACATTTATTTGTATGTTCACTGTATGTTCCTTCACCTTTCTCTAATGAAGGCTTTTGTTAAACCACCACTGAAAGTAATAAGTCATTTATGTCCAATGTATATTTTCAGCCTTCGGGCTGCAAACTTTTTCAATAAACCGTTTACTATTATTATTATTATTATTATACACACACACCACACCACACACACGCACACACACACACACCACACACACACACACACACACACACCACACACACACACCACACACACACACACACACACACACCACACCACACACACACACACACACACACACCACACCACACACACACACACACACACACACACACACTCACCACACACACACCACACTCGCACACACCACACCACACACACACCACACACACACACACACACACACACGCACCACACACACACCACACACATACACACCACACACACACCACACACACACACACACACACACACACACACACACACACTTCGCAACAGAGTCATCCGCGAAATACGCACTGCAAAGAAGTCCCACTACCCAACCAAATTACAACACCTGAAGCAGACCAACATCAGTCAATGGTATGGTAAGCTTAAAGAACTCTGTGGACTAAACAATAAGACACACCCCCTCCCCTTCCTTAGCCATCTCACTAGTGTTGACGCAGCTGAGCAAACAAATAACCATTTCGCTACTATATGCCAGACGCTCCCACGGCTTGACACAACAACTCTCCCTGCTTACCTACCAGCCCCCCTTCCCACTGACTTAGTAGAAGAATTTGAAGTAGCAAAACGCCTGGACAAACTAAAATTAAAACGCTCTACCACCCCCATTGACTTACCAATGAAACTCTTCAAGGAGTTCTCCCCGGAGCTTGCTAAACCCCTCTGCTCCATCATCAATGCTTCTCTCAGTCAAGCCAGATGCCCAGCTGACTGGAAGACCTCTTATGTATCACCAGTGCCCAAGTCAACCAGCCCACAATCCTTAAATCAGCTACGACCTATTGCAATCACCCCAATACCCAGCCTAATCTGTGAAAGTTTTGTGTTCGACTGGGCTTATGCTGATATTGCAGGAGTCGTAGACCCTCAGCAATTTGGCAACATGAAAACTTCCTCCACCACTCACTGTCTTGTCAGCTTTCTCGATTACATATACCGCCATCTCGAGAAACGAAAAACGTCTGTAGCTGTCGCCTTCATTGATTTCACTAAAGCGTTCGACCTAGTCGACCACAATATAATCATCAACAAAGCTATTGACCTCGGGCTTCGAAAAAGCCTCATACCATGGCTTACAGACTTCCTCAGCGACCGACGCCAAGCTGTACGCTTCCGAGGGGCTGTCTCCACCTTTCAGTCACTCACCTGTGGCGTCCCCCAAGGCACCAAGATGGGACCACTCTGCTTCCTTATGCTCATCAATGATGCCCTAAGAGAAACCCCTGCTCGCTGGAAATATGTCGACGACTCCACCATTGGGATCAGCGTCAACAATTCTGCTCCCAACTATACCGCCCTTCAGGATTTATTGAACAGTCTCCAAAACTGGGCCACCAACAACCATGTCACCATCAACCATACCAAGACCATGGTTATGCACATCAACCTCTCCTC
>CAUDMG010000235.1:27500-49231 GCA_958450375.1 Homarus gammarus
ACCTGTATTAAGCAACCTATATATGGAATTCTTTGAAAAGAAACTATTAAGTAATATTTTACCACCCTCAGCAGTCTGGTTTAGATATGTTGATGATGTATTATGTCTCTGGCCATGTAATGAGGACCTAAAAGTTTTCCTACCACAACTTAACAACTTAGCCCCCTCGATCAAATTCACTGTGGAATTAGAGCAAGACTGTAAATTGCCATTCCTAGACTGTCTGATACACAGAATGGGTAACACTTTCAAGTTCAGTATTTATAGAAAACCAACCAATGTGTGTTCATACATTCATTATTATTCTGCCCACCATAATAAAGTCAAACAGTCAGTATTTACAACAATGTTTTTACGTGCCTTGAGAATTTGCAGTCCGGAATTCATCGATGAGGAATACAAATATATATATAATATTGGCTCAAACCTTAAATACCCTAGATCTTTCATAGACAAATGCTTAAACATTACTAAGAAAACTTTTTATAGAACTGATCCCAAGCCCACCCATGACCATAAGAATATCTTAATATTACCATTTCACAAAAATTTCTCACACATTCCGGCACAGCTAAAATCTTGGAACGTCAATGTGGCATTTAAAAACTCATGCACTGTTAAACAAATGTTAATCAAGAACTCCCCCAACAACACAATTGGTTGCATTTATAAAGTTCCTTGCAAGGAATGTAATATGTTTTACTTAGGCCAGACAGGTAAAGATCTTGTAACTAGAATTAAACAACACAAATACAGTGTCAGGACAGGCCAGGAATCCAATGCTCTGTTTGTTCATTTGAGGGATAACAAGCATTGCATTGACTGGGATAATGCCTCCTCAATATTACCATGTAATTCAATTGATAGTAGGAACATCATAGAATCTAGTCTTATTAAACATACCGAAGCATTCAACATGAATTTGAGTAACGGCTTGTACAAGCTGGACAACTTTGTAATTAAGAAGATTTGTGATCAGGTGAGAGGGCGGGTCACTGTCCCATCTGACCCAACCACCAACCGTTGTGTGCCATTTAAAGATTAGTAGGGTCATTACCTGACCATTGTGGACCTGGTCTCACCCTCCTCTGTATATATTCATCTTGTTCTGCATTACTCTATCTAGTCTGTACTCACCCCTGAAGATGTGAATTACACGAAAGCGCTTGGGAACTTCGTGTTTTCTTCTTTCCTGGTGGTTATCAGCATATACCTAGATCACGCGCACCTACAGTGATTTACTTGCATAAATGGATTCCACGCGCCACTTCTTCATCTTCTCTACAAGCTGTCCTGGACTGTCTCCTTTCGTTACTGAATACTCCTCTTCGATGATCAAGGCCCACAAATTGAAAATACGTTTGAAATTTCTCCAGACATGCCTCAGTGAAAAAGTTATGCCAAGATCAATCCTCCCACAACGTGTCCTTAAGATGTCTGACCGCCCCTTTGATGAGTTCCAAGAAATCATCCTTAAGAAACATTTTGAAATAAAGAAAATTGAAGTGGATGAAGCCTTCCGTATTGTAAGACAAAAAAAGCGCGCTTTTATCATGACCATACCGAGTTATTGGAAAAAGTTCATGTTGGACTACTGTTTTGATAACCTGAGACGTGAGCGTTCTGATCTTCAAGCCAAGATAGACCACAAATTGGCACTCCTTATTAGAAATAGTGATTGGACTAAGGATGCCAATAACAACTGTGTAGTGAATCTCTCCTCTAAACAACTAGACAATGATACCTTGTGTGCCCTCGGCTATGGTTTAAGTTTTGATGGTTCCAACAAGGGAGTCGACAGTGTTGACATAGCCAAAGCATTTTGCAATTTGGAGAAATTCAGTAATTTGACAAGTGAAGAAGTGAACATGTGTAAAGGTGTTGTGTATGCATCTATGTCCAAGCCTTGTGTTTCAAACTGTCCAGAAAGATTCACCAAAGCACTCCAAGCCCTTAAGAAAAATAAGGATCTACATGTCACTAAAGCAGATAAAGCCAACACAGTAGTGATTTTAAACAAAGATGACTATATCTCAAAAATGAATGACCTTTTATGTGACACTACAACATATTCTAAACTCATAAATAATCCTCTCAACACTGTCAACACCCAGTTCAACAAAAAACTTAAGTCCCTATTGAGAGGCAAAGCTACTCTCATTAAACATCTTACTTCAACGTCCCCTCCACTGCCTTACATGTACGGTTTAATCAAGACCCACAAGCCCAATAACCCAGCAAGACCCATCATTAGCTCTGTTGGGTCAATCTCTTATAAACTATCGAAATGGTTAGTTTCCTTACTAAACCCCCTAGTTGGCAACATTTCTAACTCCAATATCAAGAACAATATGGATCTGGTTGATAAACTCAATAACTTGCACATTAATCATGATTTTAAACTGGTCAGCTTTGATGTAACGTCACTTTTTACAAAGGTCCCAGTTGATGATTTACTAGAGTTCCTCATAGATTCCCTGGATAACATTTCACTGCCCGTCTCGAAAGATGACTTCATCGAACTCATCAAACTATGTATTAAGGATTGCAAATTCGAATTCAATGGGGAATATTATGCTCAAAAATTTGGTATGGCAATGGGTAATCCACTCTCACCTGTATTAAGCAACCTATATATGGAATTCTTTGAAAAGAAACTATTAAGTAATATTTTACCACCCTCAGCAGTCTGGTTTAGATATGTTGATGATGTATTATGTCTCTGGCCATGTAATGAGGACCTAAAAGTTTTCCTACCACAACTTAACAACTTAGCCCCCTCGATCAAATTCACTGTGGAATTAGAGCAAGACTGTAAATTGCCATTCCTAGACTGTCTGATACACAGAATGGGTAACACTTTCAAGTTCAGTATTTATAGAAAACCAACCAATGTGTGTTCATACATTCATTATTATTCTGCCCACCATAATAAAGTCAAACAGTCAGTATTTACAACAATGTTTTTACGTGCCTTGAGAATTTGCAGTCCGGAATTCATCGATGAGGAATACAAATATATATATAATATTGGCTCAAACCTTAAATACCCTAGATCTTTCATAGACAAATGCTTAAACATTACTAAGAAAACTTTTTATAGAACTGATCCCAAGCCCACCCATGACCATAAGAATATCTTAATATTACCATTTCACAAAAATTTCTCACACATTCCGGCACAGCTAAAATCTTGGAACGTCAATGTGGCATTTAAAAACTCATGCACTGTTAAACAAATGTTAATCAAGAACTCCCCCAACAACACAATTGGTTGCATTTATAAAGTTCCTTGCAAGGAATGTAATATGTTTTACTTAGGCCAGACAGGTAAAGATCTTGTAACTAGAATTAAACAACACAAATACAGTGTCAGGACAGGCCAGGAATCCAATGCTCTGTTTGTTCATTTGAGGGATAACAAGCATTGCATTGACTGGGATAATGCCTCCTCAATATTACCATGTAATTCAATTGATAGTAGGAACATCATAGAATCTAGTCTTATTAAACATACCGAAGCATTCAACATGAATTTGAGTAACGGCTTGTACAAGCTGGACAACTTTGTAATTAAGAAGATTTGTGATCAGGTGAGAGGGCGGGTCACTGTCCCATCTGACCCAACCACCAACCGTTGTGTGCCATTTAAAGATTAGTAGGGTCATTACCTGACCATTGTGGACCTGGTCTCACCCTCCTCTGTATATATTCATCTTGTTCTGCATTACTCTATCTAGTCTGTACTCACCCCTGAAGATGTGAATTACACGAAAGCGCTTGGGAACTTCGTGTTTTCTTCTTTCCTGGTGGTTATCAGCATATACCTACATCACGCGCACCTACAGTGATTTACTTGCATATATATATATATATATATATATATGTATATATATATATATATATATATATATATATATATATATATATATATATATATGTTGTTCAAGCGAACCTTACGTCATCCCTCTTAATGACATAATCACCAGCGGCTTATCCTTGAGTTGGGAACATGAAAACAAAATTTCCTAATTCTCCTCCTCACAATTGTCTTACCCGGAGATTACGCAAATTGCCGTATACTGGAACCTTTCCCTTTTTTAACTAGTTGCCTTAGAGCAACATCTAAGTTAGTGATCAGTACTTCAGGAATCTTCGCTGTAGAAATACCTAAAATAGAGAGGGGTGCCGACGCTCGCTGACCCGCTCCCTACGTATAAAGGTCAGCAAAAGCTCGTGTTGATAAATATGATTCCTCATTCAATACATGGACGACCAAAGGAATGTTTTCCTACTTTGAAGCCATAATAAGCAAGTCGTATGAGTTCTTGGAAGAAACAACTCCCCAACCAAGTTTCCAGAGCACTTGATCTTGACAAAAACAGCTGCGTCGTTCATTTGAAAACGTTGTTCAGTCCCGACTGAAACACCCCCACAAAATTTCATAGTATTTTGTATATGTATTGAGGCTATGATAAAATGTGACAGGAAATTGATGGGGTCATTTTTGGGGATAATGTTTCGTAGTAACGTACTGTGTGTGTGTGTGTGTGTGTGTGTAATAATAATAATAATAATAATAATATAGAGTTGCATCCGGGGGCTGAAAATATGCAAACTTAAATGTGATTTAGACATAATAATATACGTTCAATACATTTACAGGGCTGTACAGTACATAAATCAGGAGCTGTTTATTATTTTAACAATAGATGGGATGGTGCTATTCTTATAACTATCAGTGTGGGATCTTATGGGATGAATTTTATTGTAGTGGCGGACTGTACGAGCTGGGCGGGGGACTGCAGGTGGCAGTAGGTGGCAATGGCGACGATGATGCAGTAGTCCACTGCCAAACCTTGCTAATGCGTGGTGGTGGAGGTCACTGAGGAATGACATTTCCAGGGTGGAGAGAGTGTTGTTGTAGCCGGAGTAGTCTGCGCCAAGCATGATTCTGCAGGCTCTCTTCTGTACTTTCTCTATCTGAAGTGGTTGGGTAGAGATGAGAGAAGACGAACAGGCTGGTGACGCATACGTTAATTTGAGGAGAATAAATGCGTAGTAGATAGTCCTCAGCTCTGGCGTGGGTGCCCCAAGTGACCTGAGTCGTCGTAGCATGTAGAGTCGGTGTGTGTGTGTGTGTGTGTGTGTGTGTGTGTGTGTGTGTGTGTGTGTGTGTGTGTGTGTGTTACTCCATAATTAAAGACGATGAAGGCCCCCTTCAGAGCTGGAAAGAGCACTACAATTCACTGCTCACCCGAAACACCGATGTGGACAACCCAGCAGGTCTTTCAACACCAGTGCTGACTCACCTCACCTATTTTCCATTCCTGGATGGGGTAGCTATTGCCATCAAACAAATGAAAAATAACAAAGCCTCGGGGCCTGATTGAATCCCAGCCGAGGTGCATCAATCACGAAGCCTCTGCTTATCAGCCGTCTCCAATCTCTTGTGGAAAATATATGGGAAGAGGAGGAAATCCCCAAGCTCTTAAAAACGCCTCCATCGTCAATATTTATAAGAACAAGGGAGACCGGTCAGACTGTGGCAACTACCGAGGAATCTCGCTACTGTCCATGGCTGGAAAGATTACTGCCCGAGTCCTCATAAACAGACTTCTTCCTGAGGCAGAAGACTTTCTCTCAGAATCTCAATTGGGCCTCAGACCATCACGTGGCACCACTGACATGATCTTTGCTGCCCGTCAGATACAGGAAAAGTGCAGAGAACAGCGTCGTGACATATACATGGCTTTCACCTACCCAAGGCCTTCGACTCAGTTAACAGGGAAGCCTTCTGGTGGACCCTCAGACGTATTGGCTGGCCACCAAAATTCATCGCCATTGTAAGGCAACTCCACGATGGCATGAACGGAAGTGTTCTGCACAATGACACCCAGTCTGAGTTCTTCCCAATCCAAACGGGGGTTAAACAAGGGTGTGTAATGGCACCAACTCTCCTTTCCATTTTCTTGGTTGCCTTCCTTACTCGTGCCAGTGTCAATTTAGCCGGCGAGTGAAGATCCATTACCGGATGAAGGCTCTTTTCAACATAAGACGACTCCAGGCAGGAACAAAGGTGTCGGCAGCTTCCATTACTGAGCTTCAGTATGCAGACGACCTCACCCTTGTCGATGACACTGAACGCTACCTACAGGAGATCCTGAATGCCTTCACAGATGCTTATGCACACTTCTGCCTTGAGGTGAATGTACGTAAGCCTCAGATTCTCTTTCAGCCTGCCCCTGGTTCAACCACCATCCATCCAGCTTAACAGTAGTACCCTCCTTAATGCTACCCACTTTCGGTATCTCGGCTCCCACTTTTCCACCACCGAGGACATCTATGAAGAGATTCAGCATCGGATGTGCATCTCTAGCCTTTGGCAGACTCCGAAACCGTGTCTCCAGCTGTAAGGAGCTGAAATTATCTACAAAATTACACTTATATCGAGCTATGGTTCTCCAAACCCTGCTATATTGCAACGAGACATGGGTCACATACAGGAGGCACATCAAGGTACTTGAACACTTTTACCAGTGTAGTCTACGTTCTATCCTCCGAGTTCGCTGGGAAGACAAGAGAACAAATTGCAGTATTAATGCTGACACCAACTGCAGAAGCATCGAGGCTACCATTATCCATGAACACTACGCTGGACTGGCCATGTTACCCGCATGGACGACAGTAGACTTCCAAAGCAGTTACTTTACAGTCACCTAACGAATAGTAAAAGTAACGACGGCGGGCAATTGAAAAGCCATAAGGATAGTCATAAGAAAAACCCGAAAAAGCGTTAAATCGACCCCCTCACCCGGGAGACGATTACCCCACACTGTAACGCTTGGAATAGCACCACACGAGGTGTCAATACTTTCGAGTTAACCCGACTGCATAACATTTTTTTTTTTTTTATTATTTATTGGGCAGCCTCCCTACATCCTTGTGTAAGGTGAAGCGCAGAAGCGTTTACAGCGCCCAACAGGGAAGCATGCTATGTTCATGCTTGCCTTTATGTCTCATGAGTTAAGGGCGTAGAAGCCTGAAGAGTCAGTGGTTTATGTCATCAAGTTACTGCTAGGTGAACAGGGACTAATGGGGGCTAGGAAGTAAGTCCAAACATCTTTCACCGGCCCGGGAATCGAACCCATGACATCTCGCTTGCGAGGCAAGAACGGTACCGCTTCTACCACCGATCCCCCCGACTGCATAACGAGGCAGACAAGCGCCAACGCCGGAAAGACGCTACCGCGGCCCCTCCCGCACTAGATGAAGCTCCCCACATGTGTAACATCTGTGATCAACCCTGCCGGTCCCGTATCGGCCTCTTTAGTCACCTCAGAGCTCACCAACCTAGGTGACATCCTTTATAACTCATATTATTGTATCATACTGTAGTGGATGGTCGTCATACTCGATTCCGAGTGACAGCAAAGTTGTAATAGTGTGTATGTGTGTGTGTGTGTGTGTGTGTGTGTGTATGTGTGTGTGTGTGTGTGTGTGCGTGTGTATGTGTGTGTGTGAATATCTTTCCTTTTCTTTGTGTACTTTTGTGTATTTTCAAGTGTGTTTGCTTACTTTACTTTATGTTTCGATATGTTTTGTTCTTGTATGTAGCATGATTCAATGTACAGTATATGTTTATCTGCGTGTCTGTGTAAGTGTATATTTTCCTTTTGAATCAAAATCTCGTTGCGGAAATGTTACCCAGTCATCGGAGATAGCACTCAGTCGAGTAACAACCAGAATAACACCGTGATAGAAGACTCCTGGCGACAACTCACTTCGTGTGCTAACTGAGTCTTGGCAGGGACCACGACAGGTAACGAAGAGGGCCATGTTATCTTGGGCTAGGCAGAAAACTCCAAATCACAAATTTTCATTATTTTCAGCACTTTACCAGAGTTTCATCATTTTGTGAGGAAGTTAAATGACAGAACGTATATATAAATCACAATTTATTCTTTATACACAGTTTACAGTTTGTTTAATACTGACACTCGAAGAACTGTAAAACAAACAAACAAACTGTGATGCTGCCTGAAGTTGTCATCATCTGTAGTACCAGGAAATTATGAAGAGAAGTTGAGTTGTGGAGAAGTATAGAAATATGCTCATCGTGGTCAATCACCTGGGGGTTAGAAATCCTTTATATGTCATCTTGTATAAAAAATATATGACACGGAAATGTGTTACGTAAACAAACAAAAATGTAAATACAAAAGAGAGATAAAAATTACAGGAGATACTTCACCACGGTAGGGGGGGGGGGGGGGGGAGCGGGCATTTGCAGCAACGAGAAGCTTCTGAAGCATCAAAACTTTCGATAATCGTGATCTCGACCGTTGTTGAGCGGATAGTTTCTGAGCAGCTGCAGCAATTGCCAGAAGAATGGGCTGCTAGCTCTACCCGAGCCTCCGACATCGACGAGAACAATTCTATTGGACTTTCCTGTAGAGAAGATTGGTAGCGTCAGTGACAGAACATTCAATTATTAACCTTTTAACTAGATATCTTCGGAAGTCACATAAGCATGATGGCAAGTGTACCACACAAATAACTACAACACTGTAGCCTTGGAAATTGTAAAAAAAAAAGAATATATATATATATATATATATATATATATATATATATATATATATATATATATATATATATATATATATATCTAAATATACAAGTAAATCACTGTAGGTGCGCGTGATCTAGGTATATGCTGATAACCACAAGGAAAGAAGAAAACCCCCTCCTCTGTACATATACACCTTGTTTTGCACTTCTCCTTAGTCTGTACTCACCCCTGAAGATGTGAATTACACGAAAGCACTTGGGAACTTCGTGTTTTCTTCTTTCCTTGTGGTTATCAGCATATATATATATATATATGTAATATTCAGAAATTTCAGAGTAATTTCGAATGCCCCGCCATTAGCGGTACTGAGCGTTCAAGGTCGTCTGAGGGAAGAGAGCGCTCCCCGCACATAGTGGGAGATTGCGGAACTAGGCCTATATGATATTAAATGTAATTTACCGGATTAATAATGATGCGATTCATGAAGTTAAGGGACTATTATTGAATTTGAAATTATTATAGATCGTTTAGCAGTCTGAATAATGTTACGGGTGTCCCAAGGAGTTATTAGTTAGGCGGAAAATAGGTCACGTAGGCCTAAGCTAACGCCTTGAGAGGACACGAAGCGGCCTCTCTCTCAGTCCCGGATAGCACTCACACGAACAAGACGTCCCTGCGCGTCTGTCCCAGAAATAGTCACGTGGCCTAGTCACCTGTGCTGAAATATTGCAGTATAACAAGGTTTCCGTGAGAACCCACTTGACTGAAGTTGACTGGAGTTGACCTGAGATTGACTGCCGTTTGAGACTGCCGTTGAGGATTGAGGGTGGCGATTGTCGCCATTGGACCGATCAAAGTAGGCCTGTCACTGTTTAGCGGGGTAGCAAAGGATCTCTTGAGTGAACGAGTGCTCCCGACAACTAAACGACACGGGACGCTAAAGCTTCTCTCAACTGTACAAGGTCTGATTGGCTCACTCCCGTCCGCTTTATGGACGCACTGGGAGTACACTGAGGCTATCTGAGTAGACTAATGGTCACACACTGAGACCGTGAGTCTAGGTCTCTAGGAGATACCTGGAGGAACATTTTCCCTCCCTTATTACGGGTGTAGTTTAATAGTTTCTAGATAATTTTGATAATATTGTTTTGAATGTTTGTGCCATCAAGTGGAACCAGAGTGATACTGTGATTTGATTCTTTTAATGCCTCTGATTGTTCTTCATAATTCTGATCTCAGGTATAACCTTGTTCCCCAGAGTAGTGGTTAGGTTAGGTTAGGAAGTGTGCATCTGTTGGGGTGCTATAAATTTGGTTGAGTGCCCTTAAGGCCTATTCATTGTAGAGTATTTAATTTCATATTTTATTACCATTTCCTTAGTGACTGATATAATTTTGTTGAGTGCCCTTAAGGCCTATTCATTGTAGAGTATTTAATTTCATGTTTTATTACCATTTCCTCAGTGACTGATATAATTTTGTTGAGTGCCCTTAAGGCCTATTCATTGTAGAGTATTTAATTTCTCATTTTTATTACCATTCCTCAGTGACATATAATTTTGTTGAGTGCCCTTAAGGCCTATTCATTGTAGAGTAGTTAATATCTTTTTTTGGTACCTAAGTGACTGATATTATTGTGTGAAAGCCTTTAAGGCCTGTTTCATGTGTGCACGGAACAGTTCTTATTACTTCAAATTTATTGTTGCCTGAGGTTCTAATAATTTTTATATCATGTATAACTTTTATTCCCCAGAGTAGTGTTTTAAGTTCAAGTTAAGAGGTGCGCATATTGGTGTACCATTATTGGATTGTGTTTGTAGTGTTGGAGGGAATATAAGTGTCTAAATGTAACAGTGTGTCTCATTCATCCCAGTCACAGATGCTATCCTTCCACGGGTCACGGACAATTTATTTTGTTTAGTAGTTTTAAGTGTTCTTGTGCTGGTTCGGGATTTTTCTCAAAGGGGCGCTTCCACTGCCATTACCATCTATTAATTTTAAATAAACCCCAAGTCAAGTGAGAAATTAAAGTCCAGTAAATTCCGACCGGTTACAAATGGTAGCAGAGCGTAGTTAATTTTATTTCGTGACTGATAGTTCTGTGGTTGGGATAATGAACGCCATCATGTGTTGGTTAGTACTGGTAGGGATTGAACTCGCACTGATGCTCATCCTTGTGCCCGGACTGAGTTGGTTAGGCTTGACAGTAGAGATGTGTATGAGGAGGAAGAGAGACGACCGCGGGACCTTGGTACAGCTGAGAGAGGAGTTCCGAGACCTAAAGAGGGATTATCAAGCACAGGTAAACAGGTTCAAGTGGGAGTCTCAGGCACACATTCAACGGTTCAGGGAGGAAACAAGGGGTGAATGTCAGGCACACGTTCAGCAGTCAAGGAAGTGTGAGGTCCAAGTGGGAAATATAGGGGTACGTAAGTAGTTCAGAGAGGTTGATCGAGCCCTCCAGCTGAGAGACAAGACGAAGCCGACCGATTACAGTTTAGGGTGCATGGTAATGAGAAAAGGCAGGTTGTCGAGGGTGAGTTGGAGGAGTCGTGAGTAGGGCAGAGGGGATGGGAAAGATGGTTAGGTCAGAGATGTGCGTTGAGTAGTGGTTGCTGTCATGAGCGGGATTGAGTTGCTGTCATGAGCGGGATTGAGAGTACGGTTGTAATGTCCAGGGCCTCACTAATATGGACTGGTACATTGTCAGAGGGTTGGTCTGCCGGCATGAGGTTCGGAGACGTGGACTGAGTATTTTTTTTGACACTGGTTCCTCTTAGCTCAAGGGCCAGGCAAAAGGAGAGAATGTTTGTTTTGGACTGAGTATTGTTTGGACACTGGTTCCTCTTAGTTCAAGGGCCAGGCCAAAGGAGAGCATGTTTGTTTTGGGCTGGTATTAATTTTGACATTGGTTCTCTAGTTAAGGGCCAGGCAAAAGGGGAGCGTGATGTTCTGGTTGGTTATGAGTTGGGCTAGGAAGAAATGGGGAAGAAATGGAGTTGGTAGCTGTGAGTGGAATAGTACAGAGTTGAAGGTGGGGTCTAAGTTGTTCTCTCAGCACATGAGGGCAGTGCTGTTTTTCTTTTAGGGGGGTCGAGTGTTAGCAGGAGAGAAGAGAAGACGGGAATGCTGCGTTTAGCAAAAGGGGTAAGATGCAGTTTCTTAGAACAAATTTTAGGGGGGTCGTATGAATGGTCTTCTCAGCACATGAGGACAGTGCTGTCTTTTTTTAGGGGGGTCGATTGTAATATTCAGAAATTTCAGAGTAATTTCGAATGCCCCGCCATTAGCGGTACTGAGCGTTCAAGGTCGTCTGAGGGAAGAGAGCGCTCCCCGCACATAGTGGGAGATTGCGGAACTAGGCCTATATGATATTAAATGTAATTTACCGGATTAATAATGATGCGATTCATGAAGTTAAGGGACTATTATTGAATTTGAAATTATTATAGATCGTTTAGCAGTCTGAATAATGTTAAAGGGTGTCCCAAGGAGTTATTAGTTAGGCGGAAAATAGGTCACGTAGGCCTAAGCTACCGCCTTGAGAGGACACGAGCGGCCTCTCTCTCAGTCCCGGATAGCACTCACACGAACAAGACGTCCCTGCGCGTCTGTCCCAGAAATAGTCACGTGGCCTAGTCACCTGTGCTGAAATATTGCAGTATAACAAGGTTTCCGTGAGAACCCACTTGACTGAAGTTGACTGGAGTTGACCTGAGATTGACTGCCGTTTGAGACTGCCGTTGAGGATTGAGGGTGGCGATTGTCGCCATTGGACCGATCAAAGTAGGCCTGTCACTGTTTAGCGGGGTAGCAAAGGATCTCTTGAGTGAACGAGTGCTCCCGACAACTAAACGACACGGGACGCTAAAGCTTCTCTCAACTGTACAAGGTCTGATTGGCTCACTCCCGTCCGCTTTATGGACGCACTGGGAGTACACTGAGGCTATCTGAGTAGACTAATGGTCACACACTGAGACCGTGAGTCTAGGTCTCTAGGAGATACCTGGAGGAACATTTTCCCTCCCTTATTACGGGTGTAGTTTAATAGTTTCTAGATAATTTTGATAATATTGTTTTGAATGTTTGTGCCATCAAGTGGAACCAGAGTGATACTGTGATTTGATTCTTTTAATGCCTCTGATTGTTCTTCATAATTCTGATCTCAGGTATAACCTTGTTCCCCAGAGTAGTGGTTAGGTTAGGTTAGGAAGTGTGCATCTGTTGGGTGCTATAAATTTGGTTGAGTGCCCTTAAGGCCTATTCATTGTAGAGTATTTAATTTCATATTTTATTACATTTCCTTAGTGACTGATATAATTTTGTTGAGTGCCCTTAAGGCCTATTCATTGTAGAGTATTTAATTTCATGTTTTATTACCATTTCCTCAGTGACTGATATAATTTTGTTGAGTGCCCTTAAGGCCTATTCATTGTAGAGTATTTAATTTCTCATTTTTATTACCATTCCTCAGTGACATATAATTTGGTTGAGTGCCCTTAAGGCCTATTCATTGTAGAGTAGTTAATATCTTTTTTTGGTACCTAAGTGACTGATATTATTGTGTGAAAGCCTTTAAGGCCTGTTTCATGTGTGCACGGAACAGTTCTTATTACTTCAAATTTATTGTTGCCTGAGGTTCTAATAATTTTTATATCATGTATAACTTTTATTCCCCAGAGTAGTGTTTTAAGTTCAAGTTGAGAGGTGCGCATATTGGTGTACCATTATTTGATTGTGTTTGTAGTGTTGGAGGGAATATAAGTGTCTAAATTTTACAGTGTGTCTCATTCATCCCAGTCACAGATGCTATCCTTCCACGGGTCACGGACAATTTATTTTGTTTAGTAGATTTAAGTGTTCTTGTGCTGGTTCGGGATTTTTCTCAAAGGGGCGCTTCCACTGCCATTACCATCTATTAATTTTAAATAAACCCCAAGTCAAGTGAGAAATTAAAGTCCAGTAAATTCCGACCGGTTACATATATATATATATATATATATATATATATATATATATATATATATATATATATATATCTATATATATATATATATATATATATATATATATATATATATATTAGGGTGACAATAGTGCATAGGGGTGAATTTCTAAAATTGATTAAATGGAATGGCCATTGGTCCAATACTGCGTACCCATGAAAAAAGAACACAGGCGAAATCTTCCTGTAGTTTTGCCGAGTCCTCGTCAGATTTAATAACACGTCCTATTTTAGTGTCATCAGCAAATTTACTTATGTTGCTGTCTATGCCGATATCTATGTCGTATATGTATATAATAAATAATAATGGTCCAAGTACTGAGCCTTGGGGAACACCACTTGTGACGTTGCTCCAATGGGACTTAGTGCCGTTAATGCTCACTCCCTGTTTCCTGTCCTGTAACCACGCCCTAATCCATTTAAGTATGTCACCTTTGATGCCATGTGCTTCTACCTTTCTAATTAGTCTTTCGTGGGGGACTCTGTCGAAGGCTTTGCTAAAGTCGAGATATACCACATCATAATTGTGCCCCTCGTCCATCTATTCGAAAACTGATGAAAAGAATTTTAATAGATTAGTTAGGCAAGAGCGTCCGCTTGTGAAGCCATGCTGGGAATCATTGATCAATCTGTGCTTCTCCAGGTGATTTCGAATAGAGTTTGAGATGATTGCTTCAAGTAATTTGCCTACTATTGATGTTAGACTTATTGGGCCGTAGTTAGAGGATAGTGATCTATCCCCCTTCTTGAAAATCGGTATTACATTCGCTATCCTCCAGGATTCTGGTACTACACCTGTTTTTAAGGACATGTTAAACAACTTTGCTAAGGGCATACTAAGCTCGTCCTTACATTCCTTTAATGCTCTGGCAAATATCTCATCGGGACCAGGTGACTTATTAGGCTTCAGTTTGTCTATTTGCTTATTAACATCGTTACTAGTCACTACTATCTCTCTTAATTTGTTTTCTTCACTATCTCTGAATAGAGTCGGTGCCTCGGGTATCATGTTTAAATTTTCTGTGGTGAAAACTGTTGAAAAATATTTATTCAGATTATTGCTCCTTTCTCCGTCGTTATCAGTTAGCTCGCCGGTATCTGAACGTAATGGTCCAATCTTATCTCGTGCTTTAGTTTGATGCATTTGGTAGAATCCTTTGGGGTTTGTCTTCGCCTCCCTTGCTTTCTTTAGTTCATTATTTCTCTTTGCTTTTCTTATCTCGGTCTTAACCCTACCAGCCAATACCTTATAATACTCCCGGAGGTAAATTTCGCCACGTTTATCCTTCTACTTATAGCCTTCCTTTTGCCAATAATGTTCTTTAAATAATTATTTATCCATTTAGGGTCATTGTTGTCTGATTTGAGTTTTTTGTATGGTATGTTCTGCCTTTGTGCATTAAGTAACTCGTCATTTAAATTGTCGTGAAACTCGGCAATCTCAAATATTGTCTTAGGGTCCCTGTCATCTGTCAGGTTCACGCCCAAGCACGACACCCCCTCTCTCAGCTTCCTCTTTAAATTATTAAATTTTGCCCTTATGAAATCTGGGACTTTAATGGAATTTTCCTTACGTCTGACCTGAAAATCTAACTAGAACCTAATTTCTTTGTGATCTCTGTTTGCAAATTCGTTCCCTACAAGACTCATTCAGGGCATTAAGAACCTTCAGTATACAGACAGATTAAAGCATCATAATTTGCACTCTCTCGAGAGACTCAGAGCTAAGGGCGATATGATCTAGGTTAAGCAAAGGTGATATGACAAAGGTTGTCAAACTATCCAAACAGGAGTGAACTCGTAACAATGGTTTTAAATTCGACAAATTTAGATTTAGGCTCGAAATACGTAAATATTGATTTGGAAATAGAGTAGTGGATAAGTGGAACAAGTTACTAAATATCATCATTAACTCGAATACGTTGGATAGCTTCAAACATAGGTTGGATGGATATATGAGTGATAGGGGTTGGGTGTAAACGGGGCTGCCCAGTATGTGCCAATAGGCCCACTGCAGTTTTCTCCATTTTTATTTTCTTATGTTCGTAAGAAAATAATTAGGAAATTAACATAGGACATGTGTTTGTGTGTGTGTGTATGTGTGTGTGTGAATACCAGTTATAAAACAAGTCAAAGGAAATTATTTAGGGAAAATTTATCATTTTTAAATAAAAATGTAAGGACAGTTTTATAGTGAGAGTCATAATTTATCTACCTGGACACAGCAAACTGACTCATATACTTTATCTACCTGGACACAGCGAACTGACTCATATACTTTATCTACCTGGACACAGTGAGCTGACTCATATACTTTATCTACCTGGACACAGTTTGTTGGCTCATATACTTTATCTACCTGGACACAGTGAGTTGACTCATATACTTTTTCTACCTGGACACAGTGAGCTGACTCATATACTTTATCTACCTGGACACAGTGAGGGTGATGGCTGGCTACCTGACCTGCCTGACGTGAGTGTTACTGTTGGCTCTCTGTTGCATACCCACACTTGCTCACTCTGGTAGGTACTGCGCTATCCCCCATTTCCTGTTTTTCTTCTTGTTTTAAGAGATGTCATTTACTATTAACTTGAAATATTTATACACCTGAATTAGTTAATAAGATAAAGTCATGCACTAAGGCGCTGAGGAAGATTCTGCTGTGTGTACTAGTATCTGGAACACGTATTGGTGCTGGAAGTCATCTCTTCACTCTCTTCCTGCACAGGGAACCTTGGATTGGTAGGTGAGGGTGTCAACAGACAAACTCGGGAGGCTTTAGATTTCAGATTGAACATTGTCGCCATAGCGGGTGGACACGACTCCTACCAACCAGGAGCGGTAAGAGCAATAGTTTGTCTTTCTCTCAATTGTCATTATATATAATTTATATATAATCCTTGATATATATTACCTTTTTCTATTGTTTTTCTCGGTATCATTTAAATTGTTCTTCAAAGTCTTTCCACGAGATATTTTTATGTTTTTTTCATCACTAAATATGATGAAAGAAACGCGTAATATCATGTCACAAGGTGGACTTAAGTATATATATCTGGTCAACATGAAGGCGACTCCCGACCATTAATGTGTGATATAAACTATATAATCCAACTCATCAGCTTTACACTGAGGTTCACTGTACTGGAGGAGCTTATCTATGTGAGACGAGTCAATGGAAGACCAGCCCAGTTTTATCTCTTACATGTGTTTCTTATTATAGTTAATGTATTACTAATTATTTTTAATCATTAGCACATGGTCTCACCTACAGGGAGCGGTATTAAGGACTCGACCAGGCACCCGTGGTCTACCAATAGGAAGGGGTCTTCCTCTCCCCTAGTCTGCATAACCAGCAGTTCTATACGTCTGACATTCCTGAAGCCCAGCATCCCCTCTTGGGGCCAATATATTATCACTGAAATCTTCATCACTTTTATAGAAATTTATCAATTCTAAAATTCATAAAATGTATTTATTTAGAGTCTGTACTCACTCCGGAAGATGTGAATTACACGAAAGCTGTTGGGAACTTCGTGTTATCAGGGATTAGTCCACCCGGGCATAAATCACTGACTCACATCGGGGCCTGGTGGGCGTAATTGTAATAGTACTAATATTATAATAATAATAATTAGTCATTGTAAATAAAAATTTTAATTAAAATACTGTACACCAATATAAAATAAAAATGATAATAATAATAATAGTAATAATGAAATATAAAAATAAAATTAATAATAATAATAATATAGAAATACAAGAATGAAAAAAAGATCAAAAGTGAGAAATGCGACCTAGTCTTAAGAATTATTATTACTGTATTATTATTATTATTATTATTATTATTATTATTATATTTTCGCCCCCACCCCCGAGGCCCAGGTGTGGGTCAGTGATCTATGCCCGGGTGGGCTTATATATATATATATATATATATATATATATATATATATATATATATATATATAATAAAAAAAACATTCTCAAAACCGAAAAATTCCGAAAACCGAAATGCCTCTGGCACGAGAATCTCGGAAACTACTTTACCGATCTGTAGTGACGATGGATGGTGTTATATGTAGTGATGATGGATGGTGTCATATGTAGTGATGATGGATGATGTTATATGTAGTGATGATTGATGTTGTTATATGTAGTGATGATGGGTGGTGTTATATGTAGTAATGATGGATGGTGTTATATGTAGTGATGATGGGTGGTGTTATATGTAGTGATGATGGATGGTGTTATATGTAGTGATGATGGGTGGTGTTATATTTAGTGATAATTAGACAATAAAATAATAACAGTTTAATGCTAAAAAAAAATACTTTGCTATACCGTTGTAGTGGAATTTACATACACCGTTAATGAACTATTGAAGGAAGAAGTAGTTTTGGGGACTGGACAGTAGTTGCAAACAGGGATTTGCTCAGAGAGACAGACTACTCAGTTGAAGTTCTGGTGAATTTTCTTGAAAAAAATGAGCCTCACCTGGTGCCTGATCAAGCAAATGCTCATGAATAGATCTTGCAAGCGATACAAGAGGAGCAGGGAGGTATGATCTTTCTCGATGCACCTGACGGGACAGGAAAAACATTCCTGATCAACCTTCTGTTGGCCAAAGTACGTCATCAGGGGAAAATTGCTCGTACTGTGGCATCCTCAGGCAATGCTGCAACACTACTAGAAGGAGGACGTACTGCACACTCAACTTTTAAACTACCTCTGAGCCTCGCTCACAATGAGAATCCAGTGTGCAACATCAAAAAAGGATCGGCAAAAGCAAAGCTCTTAGAAAAATGCAGCCACATAGTCTGGGATGAATGCACTATGTCTCACAAGTTAGCGTTTGAAGCATTGGACAGGACCTTGCAATACATACGAAAAAATGACCAGCTCATGGGTGGCATTACAATGGTCATTGCTGGAGACTTTCGCCAAACCCTATCTGTCATTGCTCGAAGCACTCCAGCTGATGAACTGAATGCGTGCCTCAAGGCACCATACCTTTGGAGAAGTGTTCAGACACTCACCCTATCCACAAATATGAGAGTGCATCTCCAAGGAGATCAGGATGCTGGACGGTTTGCAAACCTTCTACTACAGATTGGGAATGGAACTTTCCCTGTTGATTCAGAAGGACAAATTATCATTCCTCATGGATGTGGAAATGTTGTAAAGTCCTCAACTGAGCTCACTAAGATGGTCTACCCAAACATTAGCCACCACTATAAGGATCACAAGTGGCTGCGTGAACGCGCAATTCTGGCACTAAAGAATGAAACAGTGGCTGAAATTAACATGACTCAACTCAGACAGCTTGCAGGCTGTGAGACCTCATTCAAATCTGTTGATACAGTAATCGACCAGGACCAAGCAGTCCAGTACCCTGCAGAATTCCTTAATTCTTTGGAACTCCTATAATGCTCTTAAGAAATGTTGAACCACCAATCCTCTGCAATGGCACAAGACTGGTGGTGAAGAACATGATGCCACATGTACTGGAAGCTACAAAACTGACAGGAAAACCTAAAGGAGAGGACGTTTTTATTCCAAGGATACCTCCCATCACCACTGACCTGCCATTTGATTTCAAGCGACTTCAGTTCCCGGTTAACGTGAGCTTTGCCATGACCATCTACCAAAGCCAGGGACAGTCCCTAAAGATGGTTGACCTAAACCTGGTGTTTCTTTGCTTCTCTCATGGACAGTTCTATGTTGGATGCTCCAGAGTGGGAACTAGCAAAAATCTGTACATACTTGCTGCTAATGGCGAAACCAAGAATGTGGTCTACCTTAATGCACTACAGTGAGACAATGTGGAGCCTCCCGGAGGGTGGCGTTTTACCGTGGCCTAGCGAATGAGCCGCCCGGAGGGCGGCTATTCCACTAGTTTATCAATAAAGTTGTGAAACCTTCTGTGTTAACTTTTATTTCTCAGACACCTTTATAGTGTTAGTTTCTATAAATGATTTAATTTACAGTATAATTAACCTCTTCTGAAGCTCTGGTGTTGTTTCACTTGATGATGATTATATTATGTGACAATTTTCACACAGGTAAGAACAACAATATTCTGACTCACAAAGATTAATAATTTACGGAACATTTTTAGTTACAGCTAAGTATCGTTGTGAAAACGTTAAGTATTTTATTTTAGGTTGAGGTGGGGAAAGGATGGAAGGCATGCTGGGGCTCAAGGCACAGCCAGACATGAAGGATAGAGAAGTCACAACATATATTAGTGGGGGGGAAAGGTTGGAAAAGAAGTTTAATGAGTTAAACAGAGAGGGACAAAACCTCTTGCTTTATATATTACAGAGTTTGTTGGCTAACTAAGCTAACCTAGGAATTAGGATGAGGTTGCGCAATGGTTACTTTAGTGGACAATGACTAATTTGATTTTATAATTAAATGTTTATTAAAATATTATACTGTTTTACGTTATGGACTCACTAGATTGTGACTTGTTAAATATAATTTTATATCATCTGAGTTTAAATCTAAGGTGGATCACTCTGGCGGACATAGATGGGTCGCGGGTTGGGTTGTTGTAGTGCAGGCAGTCTCCGGGGCCACCAGGCGTGGGGTCGCCTTTCGTTGATGTCTTCCCCGCGTAGGAGGTCTGGGCTGTGAGGGTCGTCCAGGAGCTTGTGCCAAACCTTCTTCCCTAGGCGATGGAACCTGACGTTGAGGTCCTCTGTTTTATTTCTTAGGTGGATGGTTTCCACTGTCTCCTGGTAGGGTGGCGCTTGGCCACTGGCTGACCTCAAACACTTGTTTTGGAAGCTCTGTAGTTGTTGCAGTCTGGTCTTCCCAAGTGTGACGAGTGGTATATGTGGGTACTCCAACACACGCCTCACCAGCGCCTTGTACAGGTGGACTTGTGTTTTCTTATCAAGGTCAATGGTTGACTTTCATCTATCAAATCATCTAAGGGATATGTTGCTTAATAACTTTGATGAATATAACGTCAACTTAGGAACATTTAAACGTTACCTTAGTTGAACTTGAATGTGGTAATGAATACTGAGGAGGTAGTTGAATAACCCTAACCACGGTACCCACGGCCATACGTGGTATCTGGCCTCCTTCAGCCAATAATCAAACTGTTCCATCTGCAGCTATTGTACGCGTGTTAGGCTGTTTAGATTTAATTCTGTTTTATATTAATGATTAATGATTGTGTGTATTTGTATTTTTGGAAACGACTCGTTTGCATATAGGTTGTGCGTGAATTTGTATGCTTATATATATATATATATATATATATATATATATATATATATTATATATTATATATATATATATATATATATATATATATATATATATATATGCTGATAACCACCAGGAAAGAAGAAAACACGAAGTTCCCAAGCGCTTTCGTGTAATTCACATCTTCAGGTCTGTACTCACCCCTGAAGATGTGAATTACACGAAAGCGCTTGGGAACTTCGTGTTTTCTTCTTTCCTGGTGGTTATCAGCATATACCTAGATCACGCGCACCTACAGTGATTTACTTGCATATATATATATATATATATATATATATATATATACTTCATTTTTAGTCCATTTAACACGCGGACTTTGAACATACAATCAACGACCTCACCAGCAAGGAATCGAACCCTCGACCTACTGGGTGTGACTAGGGAGCGCTTACCGGCTAGGCCACAAGGACACTAAAAGCAGTTCTAGACTCTGTTATATTTCACACAAAGCCTGTTCATCGAGCTGATGGCGCCGTGAACCTCAATGGGAAACTGCCCGTGCCTCGTATGTGGTGTCAGTAGCATTTTACCGAATCCAGCTGGTATGAAACGCGAGGTACATATATATACTTCATTTTTAGTCCATTTAACACGCGGACTTTGAACATACAATCAACGACCTCACCAGCAAGGAATCGAACCCTCGACCTACTGGGTGTGACTAGGGAGCGCTTACCGGCTAGGCCACAAGGACACTAAAAGCAGTTCTAGACTCTGTTATATTTCACACAAAGCCTGTTCATCGAGCTGCTGGTGAGGTCGTTGATTGTATGTTCAAAGTCCGCGTGTTAAATGGACTAAAAATGAAGTATATATATGTACCTCGCGTTTCATACCAGCTGGATTCGGTAAAATGCTACTGACA